>JBCNJP010001182.1:0-25406 GCA_039602395.1 Deinandra increscens subsp. villosa | reverse complement strand
CAGCCGAGAATCCCAGTTTGGAAGTGGGAGGACATCTCGATGGACTTCATCACGTCACTTCCAAAGACTCCCAGAGGTCACGATAGCATTTGGGTCATTGTTGACCGTTTGACCAAATCCGCTCACTTTCTTGCTATAAATGAGAGGGATAAGGCTGATAAATTGGGCAAACTCTATGTAGACGAGATCGTTAAACGTCATGGTACTCCTTTGACTATCATATCTGATCGTGATGGTCGATTTACCTCTCATTTCTGGCAATCGCTCCAAGAAGCTTTGGGAACTCGCGTGGATCTCAGTACTGCCTACCATCCTCAGACTGATGGTCAATCTGAGCGCACCATTCAGACTCTCGAGGATATGCTCCGCGCTTGTGTCATCGATTTCGGTGGTAGTTGGGACACTCTTTTACCACTCATCGAGTTTTCTTATAACAACAGTTTTCATTCGAGCATTGGTATGGCGCCTTTTGAGGCTCTTTATGGTCGCAAATGTCGATCACCGATATGTTGGAGCGAGGTCGGTGAATCTCAAATCTCCGGTCCCGAACTGATCCAGGAGACGACCGATAAAATCTCTCAGGTTCGCGATCATTTACTCGCTGCTAGGAGTCGTCAGAAGAGTTATGCTGATAAACGACGAAAGCCCCTTGAGTTTAAAGAGGGCGACCTTGTCCTTTTAAAGGTATCCCCATGGAAAGGTGTCGTCCGATTTGGCAAGAAAGGGAAACTAGCACCTCGTTACGTCGGTCCGTTCAAAATCCTTGAGAAAATCGGTAGAGTGGCTTACCGTCTTGATCTTCCTCCTGAGTTGGCTAATGTCCACCCGACGTTTCATGTTTCGAACCTTCGCAAATGTTTGGCTGATGAGGACTTGCATGTTCCGCTTGAGGATGTCCAGATCGACGAGTCTATGCACTTTGTCGAGAAACCTGTTGAGATCATGGACCGTGAGGTCAAACAGCTCAAGCGCAGCCGTATTCCGATCATTAAGGTTCGTTGGGAGTCCAAGCGTGGACCAGAGTTCACCTGGGAGCGTGAGGACCAGATGAAAGCCAAATACCCGCAGTTGTTCGTTCAGTCTTCTTGAATTTGTAATTTCGGGACGAAATTTCCTAAAGTAGGGGAGACTGTAACATTTATGATTTCCGGTTATCCGATTCGATCCATTTTGTAACCCGAAACCCTTGATTGATAATCGAATGAGGAATTATGTTTAATCATGATGTTTTATACTTTATTTTATGGTGTTGGATTCATTATTATATTCGTTAATCGATTTGATATTCAATTTGTCTCTATTTTGGATTTTACCGCCAATGCACCGATAATTCTGTTTAACCGGGAATTCAAGCAATCCAATCATGTACGAGACTTGTATGTGATACTAGTTAAGCATACAAGTGAATACATGTGAGGACGTGCATGGGTTTGAGGTTTAGAACGAAAACGGTGAACGTTCGGTAAATCCCGCGCGAATTCGATTTTAACCGGGAGATCACGTTTTTGAGTATCGTATGTCAGATTTGTCATATTTATGAGTCTTTAGGTCATTTATGATCACACATGATGTCTTGAGTCATCACCCACTTGATTGAGTCACAAATCGTAGGTGAATTGCTTAAAAGTGATACGTACGGCAAAACCGACCAAAAATGCCTATTTTGACCTAATTTGTGCATACGTTTGAGTTACGTGACATATTTATTATCATTGTGAGTGGATTTAATGTTATGAACATGATGGGACCATTAATTGGGTGATTTGGGAGAAAACGGGACTCAAAAACATCGAAAAACGAAGAACCGAGCACGCGAATCGTGAAATCAACATTTAAGAACCAGACTGCCATTCCTGGGCGGTACGCCCAGAATTATCCCATTCAGGGCGGTACGCCCACGGGCCTTTTTGGCAGAAACCCTAATAATTCCACTATTTAAGCATCATTAGCCTCCATGCTCTCCACTTTCAGCCCCCATCAGCTCCTAAACGTCCCAAAACCCCTGGAAATCCTCTAAACAAGCCCTAATACCATCTTTGAAGATTGAAGCTTGAAGATTGAAGCTTGGATCCTCCCTCTTCACCCCTTTTCTTCATCCTTTCGGTTTACCGGTAAGTATTGATCTCCATCCCGTTTTATCAAGATCCAACCTTTATGGCTTCTTAGGGTTAGATCTATGTTCTAAATCATCTCTTCATCTAGATCTAATGATTTCTTGGTCCAAGATTGAAACTTTATTATGTTTTTGGCTTAGATCTATGAGTATGCATGCTTCCATGGTGTAGATCTAGGGTTTTATGTATCAAGACTTGATTTTTATGTTGAATATTGCTTAGATCTGATCTTGCATGCTCTTAAGTACCAAAATCCATGTTATATGTCATCAAGATTGCATCTTTATGTTAGATCTAGGGTAGATCTATAGAAAGCATGTCATCTAGGGCTAGATCTAGGGATTTTCTCATCAAGATTCCATTTTTATGTTTCAAATAGCCTTGATCTACCTCATGAATGTTGTTTAGGACCAGATCTATGTATCATGATCATAAAGTTAGGGTTTTCCATGATAAAATGGCTAGATCTCAATATGTGTGTCATCTAGGGTTAGAAATGTGTGTCATAAAGCTTCAAAATGACATTTTTGCCTCCTAACATGTTTAGATCTATAATTTTCTTGGCATGTGAAGTTAGACCAGTAGGTAAAGACATTAAATCATGAACTTTTATGTGTTTAAATGATAGATCCAACCATGCATGCTCAATAGGGTTTGTTTTGTGAACAAAAGCCGATTAATGGGCTTGATTTGGCTAGATTCATGCTAAACTATGCTAGGTTCATGCTAGATTCAAGTAGATCTATAAAATCTATAAAAGCTTATGTTAGATCTGATCCTATATGATAATCATGTGTATTACCTTGGATTATTATCATGGAAATTGAATTTGTTGACTTTTGTTGACCTAGTTTGACCTCTATACTAGTTTGCTAGATTAGAACCTCTTAACATTACATAGAGTATAAACTTGAACCCAAACTAAGCCCGTACGCTATCACTTGAGTAAAACACCAATGAGTTGTGATTTGGTTAAGTCGTGTCGTGTCGTGTCAAGTCACGGTTACTCACTTTACTCACTATTCTATTTATTTATTTTGGTTCAACCTCGGTCAATCATAAAGGTGATCTCCGGACGTGATATTCGCGCATCGCTATCGCTTATCTTTCTTTTCGATTCACCCGTGAGGTGAGTATTCATAGCCCCTTTTTCCTTTTTAAACTTTGGGGTGCAACATGTGTTATACAAAATCTCTAAAGTCTATATATTCAAACTATTATGCGATATCATGTATGCTATGTGTGAATTCTATTATGTGATACTTGGTTGGATTCTACGTGTGGATATTCGCTAATCGCTAATCGCTAATCGCTAATCGCTTGTGTACCATTAACCATCGAGCCGTGGCAACAATGATAGATCTATTGGTTGACAACCCACTCGGCATGCTTCGCGTGTAGCGCCGGGTGATTGCTCCCTTACTTGTCTAGGGTTGGTGCACATCACTTATGACCTTGTTTACATGATTGAATGAAACTCTAGTCTCATGAATCGCTTATTTTTAAACTATGAAATGCTTACAAACCTATGTTTACTCACCAACTCTAGTAGTTGACTTTTATGTTAAACATGTTGCAGGTGCTGCTGTTTGATTCCTTTGTCTCCGCCATCATAGGATTGCATGGGACTTAGATGACCTTATTAAATAAAATATTAGACTTTATGACTTTCTATTTGGAATATTATGTTTGAATTGTAATCTCGAATTATGACTTGTTTATGCTTGATTCTATGTTTATGGAAATGGGTTTAATTAAGAATATCGCAACTTGAATTAGTGTTGTGTGCATCTGGACAATCTTCGCGCCCCGACATATTCCGCCGTCGGTTGGGGTGTGACATAAAATCCTCCTTTATGCAAGCATATCTTTACGGGGTGCCATTTTTCTAATGTTGTGTGGCAAATTTTGGCTCAATGGTGTCGTCTCCCCCCGGTTTTCTTGTTCTCCATGCAAGATTGTTGATAGATGGTTCCTGATCGTCATGTGAAGTATCGAATACAAGACGGAGTCAAGAAAGTTTGCTATGGTCCGAACTCTCGGCGAACCTAGGGTTCGGACAGGTCCGAACAAGTCCGAACCTGGAGTTCGGACCAGCGGGTTTCAGCAACTATAAATATGAGTCTTGTATAGAATTGAGTAGCTTCTTGGTCATATCTTTTAAGTGTCTCTGTGTAAACTCTCTGTGGTTTACAAGTCTGATTTGTATTTACTCATCGTGTGTTACTCATATTACATTGATTTCGTTATGGCTAAGTAGACGATCCACACGCTCATGCATTTTCAAGTGGTATCAGAGCATTTGGTTTTCTCTACTGGTCGGAAATCATTGTTTTTCAGAGTTTTGAGTTGAAATTCATATTTTTGCAAAAAATGAGTATCGTTTTTGAGTTCGTTTGATCATCTCGAATGTGCTTCTCATCAAAAATTCGTTTCTGGATTGTTTCTATCGAGTTTGCTTGAATTCCTGTCGAAAACTATATCCAAAAACACTGAGAATTGAGAAAATGGTGTCGAGTGAACTAGGTCTCGTTTGAGGTTCGGACAACTTCGGAGTAACCGCTCCGAACTCTAGGTTCGGACGGAGTTCAGCGATATTCTTGTTCGGTGAGGTTCGGAAAGAGTTCGGTCCGAGTTCGCACAGAGTTCGGTCACCTTTCGGCACAAGTTCGGTCCAGGTTTTGTTTGATTGTCCAAAGGTCAGGTTCGGAGGGAATTCGGCGAGTTTAAGTTCGGACGTAGTTCGGACGAGGTTCGGAGTGAACAGTAACCAGATTTTTCAAAATGTCCGATTTTTAAGCATTTGCGGCTATTCAAAATTCGGGTCAAGTAACGATGCAAACTATGATGGATTATGATAATGAAATTGACACAAGTCAGAAAGTTCCCAAATTGCTCAAGTTGGAAGATTATCATAGTTGGGTCAAACGATTTGAAGCTTACGTTGATACAAATGATATTAATATGTGGTTATCCTTTACTGAACAATATGTTTATCCAAAGGATGAAACTGGTGAACCTATTCTTCAAAGAAAAATGTCATCTAAACAAAAGAAAGCATATCAAGCTGAAAAGAAGGCTTATGGTACTTTAACGATGGCTTTGCCTAAAGAGTTACTTCATCAATTTGCTGGTAACTACACATCGAAGAGTCTATGGGATGCTTTGGAAAAACGATGTGAAGGAAATGACCAATACAAGAAAAGTCACCAAAAAGTTTTAAAAAAAGAATTTGATAGCTTCAAGCATTATCAAAATGAAATGATCCCAATCTGATTGCAATATTCGCTCATCTGATGAGTGAAATGCGGTTAGTGAATCTTACTAAAGAAGAAGCTGATATGAAAGAAAGATTTTGGAAGCTTTGCCTGAAAAATGGGAGAATTATGTGATGATGATTACTCACGACAAGGATTTTTCAGGATTGTCTTTCAATGATTTGATTCTAAGAATTCAGGCTCGAGATATGGAGTTAATGGTGAACAAATCACTTCCTGCACCAATTCAGAATCCTGCGGTGTATCATGGTGAAAATGATTCTACTATGAATGCTGGGAAGTCTAATATTCTTAGTTCCGCACCCCCTACAGCATTTCTGGCAGGTAAATCTGAAACTCCTAGTTATTCTGCTGGTTGTACTTGTCGAATCCTAGTTCTTCGACTCAATGTGCATTGTCTTCTCAAACTGTCGATGATTATAATACTTTGATGTCTGCGTTAGTATCTTCATATTTTGGAGTTATCACTGGTGCTGTGAGTAATGCTGAATTGGCAAATGAAGATTACGATTAAGTTGATTATAATCATTTGGAGGAAATGGATCTGAACTGGCAGTATGCTATGTTGGTTCGAAGAACGAAGAGATTTTTCAATAGAACTGGTAAGAAGAGGTTGAAACAGGATGGTAAGATTGGTTTAGACAAGTCGAAGGTGAAATGTTATAAGTGTTCCGTCTATGGTCACTTTGCATGAGAATGTGCAAGTTCAGCAGACAATAAATTGAAACTGGTCAACATGCACATTTAGTTTTTCATCCGTCAAATGAAGCTGATAAAGTTGAAAAGAAATCTGTTACTTTTGCTAATAATCTGACAAAAATGTTTTGGCATCCAGATGAATTTTCCTGGAATGCAGATTCAGTAGCTACAAAGAATCATGCTCCATTTAACATTGCATTGACTACTCGTCATGATGATGATGATAGTGTTTTGACTGATTCTGATTCTTATTCAAGTGAATCATTGGTTCAAGAAGTTTTACCAAAGGTTATTGAAAGCTCAAAAGCTAAAAAAGTCAAGTGTATGGAATGTGAAAAATTACACAAGACGATTGCAAGTTTTGATCAACGTTCAAAAATGTCAACTGAAGAGATTGTTGTACTTAAGAAAGAGTTGGATGATTTTTAGAAGAAATATTATGAATTGGTCTATATTCATGAAGATGTTTTGAAAGAGAAGACACAATTGGCTAAAGAGTGTGAGAAAGCCAAAGCTAAAGCTTTAGATGCAATTCAAGATTTTCAGAATTTATTTGAGAAAAGTTATCCAGTTCAGCAAAAATATGAAAAGGCTAATGCTCTTATTGTTGAAACTGCTGCTACTGTTGAGAAGCTTCAAAATAAGATCTTTATGCTTCAAGATGAAAATGTTCTTTATCGAGATAAGAATGAAGTGTTGACTAAAGATGTTGAGATTTATAAGAAAAATAGAGAAAGTGTTCTTGAAGAGTTATTTGCTGAATGTGAGATCAGAAAATTGCAAGCTTATGAATATGATGATCTCAATGCAAAGTTCATCAAGTCACAAAAGGAGGTGTTTGAGGCTCAACAGAAGATTAATGATTTGTAATTGGAGATTTTGGAGTTAAAGCGGCAAGTTAAGAATTGTAATTTGTCACCAACATTGCTAAATTTCTTATACAAGCAGGATAAGAGTGAGGAGAATTCACAGAAAGATGATGTTCACTTGGTTCCTGAAACAGTGGATCTACTTGAAGTGACTTCTGCTCTGATTGATCCAAAAGCTAAATTACATGATTATTCAAAATTTGCCAATCTATCTAAGAAAACGAGGTCAAAGTCTAAGAAGAAAGACAAGCCTTTGGGTGATGCTCTAAAATTATCTCAAAGTCTGTTTTGCTGGAAAATGAAAATGTCTTTGATAAGGTTGCTTCAAGTAATTCATCTGCAACCGAAGAAGAAACAGTTTTGATTGAAAAGAACAAGCTGAAGGATATCAAAGCCAAATTCACTTGCGAAGTTAAGGCAAGAGAAGCTTCGGGTTCTTCTTCCAATTCTTCAAAGAATCAAGGATTCAAACACAAAGGTTTGGGTTATGAAGTGAAGGAATAACCGATTCAAGCAAAGAAACCAATGAAAGCTGCAAAGGTTCCGAACGCAAAAGTTGTAAAGAAATCACCTCCTTAGAAGGAATTTTCTTATTATTCTGGAAGGTCATCATCTTCACGGAGTCCATCTCCTAGGTATGACTCTTCTGATGATTTTTTTGATAATTTTGATTCTGAGCATTCATGGTTTTCAAAAATCAAAACGATTTTCAAACATTTTTAGAGAAAGACTTTGTTATGCATGCCGTCAACCGGGACATCTTGCGGCTAATTGTCCGACGACTGCATATATCCACAACGTTGCCAAATATGTGGATAACAAAGGTCAAATTTTTTTTAAACCATGGTCTCCAAAGATTAAATCAACCCGTAAGTCGTCTTGGTCTAAACCGAGTACGTCGGTTGAATCTAATTCAGGTTCTGATAAAAAATTAAAAATTTTACAAATTTGAAAACCAAAGGTTGTTTCCAAGGTCAACAATGACTATGTGGAAGACATCGGGCGACCCGACGCTGTTGAATCGGGTCGATCCCAAAGCAACTAATGGTTTATTTGGTGTCAAGCAGGTTTTTCAGGAAGACCTTTCGGTGATTGGAAAATTGTTGATTGTAGAATATATGTGCTAACTTAATCTAAGTTTCAAAATCAAATTGTTTTAAGAAATGCTTAACTAAAAGCATTCGTGTTGGTTGATCAATTTCTTTGTTTTTCATTCCGTCTAAGTTTGAGGGGGAGTTTGTTATTGCAAAAATCCAAAAATAGTGTCTTGTTTTTCAAATCGTAAAAATGAAAATCTATATATAGAGTTGTCATTTTTTAGGGGGAGAAATTTGAAAAAGACAAAAACACTAAAAATGCAAAAAGCCAAAAACATGGAAAAATGAGAAATTGTATTCGACATGACTGGGAAATTATGGTACATTGGCTGACATTGTCTGACTCATGGATAAAGTAGGTGAAAATGCCATAAGACCATTTGATCGATGTGTAAGGTAGGCTCGGCAAATCATAAAGTATACGAATGTGATATACACTAAATCTAAGGCTTGACCTAGTGGACAACATCTTGATGCATATCTCACAATATATCAAGGAAAAGATATGTGAAAAATAAAATGAGAAGTCACTGTGTATACATGTGTTCATTTTGCAAAGATTTAAACTTGTTTGATTTTCTTTATTTTGTCAAACGATCGGACTCTCTTTGCGTGCTCACAAGGCCGACCTGATTGTTGTTCGTCTGACATTCTGCTTTATTTTCTTTGGTGTTTCGTATAACTCATCGGACTTTCTCTGCGTGTCCACAAGACCGACCTGATTGTTGTTGAGTTATACAATTTCAACTTGTTTTATTTTCTTATTTTGTTAAATCCGAAGCCTTATCTGCATATCGAAAGATCGACCTTAAGGTAGACGATTTAAAGTTCTTATCTCTTTTTGCATGGAACACAATTGACTATATCATAAATATATTCATTATGTGATTAAAATCACAAGTGAAATCACAAAAATATGATGAACAAAACATATCTGAGTATGTCTGATAGTGTGGGGTACACTGGTCAATGCAAATTTAATCAAAACCTTAACATATCCAGATGTTATGAGTATGATTGTGCCAGAGTTTAGAGTTGGACAAATTATATGTGCAATCGACATGGCTTATGTGCTACAATAATCGAAATTGAAGTGTAGTTCAGCATGTTATGTCCAATATGATTCCAAGTTGTGATCTTTCTCGCAAAAGACAAAAATAGTGTCTGATTCTGTATTGCATTAACATTTCATATCAAGAAAATAGCAAAAAGATTTTAGGTGTGTTTTGATATAAAGTTTCTAAAAAGCCAAAAAGATTTTGTTTCTGATTTGTTTTCGATTGATCAACACGAAATACAAAATCAATTTCAAAAACAAAATATATTGGAGTCTCCAAGAGACATTTTGCACAAAGATTATTTATGTTGGCAGGTCTCTAAGTGGAAAGAGAACATCACAACTTCAAGTCTTCTGAAGATTGTTGATAAAGATATTACACACGATGCAATATTAATTATTCAAGATTGAACTCATCGTCAAGATCGAGGAAGAGTTTGATTGAAGATATAAGATACAAGTTTTAGAAGGAAGATGATACTGCACATGCTAAGGGGGAGTTTGTTGATACATGGTTCATGATCGTCATGTGAAGTATCGAATACAAGACGGAGTCAAGCAAGTTTGTTGTGGTCCAAACTCTCGGCGAACCTAGGGTTCGGACAGATCCGAACAGGTCCAAACCTGGAGTTCGGACCAGCGGGTTTCAGCAACTATAAATATGAGTCTTGTATAGAATTGAGCAGCTTTTTGGTCATATCTTCTAAGTGTCTCTATGTAAACTCTATGTGGTTTAAACAAGTATGATTTGTATTTACTCACTGTGTGTTACTCATATTACATTGATTTCGTTACGACTAAGTAGACGATCCACACGCTCACGCATTTTCAAGGATATTGTGTCGTTACACAATGGTTTTATTGGTACCTTGTGGAAAGCGGTGGCGATCAACACAATTTTCCTGACGGGTTGTTGGTGCTTATGGATAGAAAGGAACAATATGATTTTTAATAACCGGAGGCCTTCTATTCATTGCGTTTTTCGGATATAAAGAAATGGAGTTTCCTTTGGTTCTCTTCTCTTTGTAAGTTACGGTCCGTTCCTTGGAATGACTGGGTTTCCTTTCCGATGTAATCCTTTTGTGGTTTTGGCGGGCTCTAGTTTCTTGCTAGGGTCTTTGTCTTGTTTTAATACATTCGCTGTTCCAAAAAAAAAAGGACGAAGACTTTCGTTTCCATGCCATGATCAACCGGCTAACTGCTCTCACCTAGTACATAGGACGGGTAAAAATATTTCCATTGAAAAGAAATCGTTGAAGGCGGAGAGAGAGGAACACATCATAGGTGGTACCCTATGCTCTCTTTCACACACATGCATAAACGCTTGTATCGTTAGCTTTATGAATATAATAATGGCATCTATTCGATTTATCAATTGTATTTTGTTTAGAGTTATTATTATTATGAATATGATTTTTACTAAAGTTTATGTGACGCCCACTCCCAGTCTTGGCTCCAGGAGGGGTCACGTGTCGGATTTACTCATGAACAATGGTACAACAGAGATAACTAAGCAGCGGAAATTAAAAACTTTTCATTTATATATATATATATATCAAGTTACAACAGTAAGGAAGATAACAACATAATCTATAACTAGATCTTATCTATAGCTATGCCAGTCTACTACCGAGTCTTTACTGATAGCTTGCCCATCTAATCTGCCCTTGCTAGAGCCCTTCCCTTGCTACTTTAAACATCACCGATACCTGACATACATGCTTTTAAAGGTCAGCTTACGCTGGTGAGTTCTAAGTATTTAAAACTTTTACCTTTCCTTGAAAGGTACCCTCAAACATTTGGGCCTAACGACCCCTTCTTTATAAACATTTACCAGGTATAAAACATAACAGAATTATACCAAAACATTTAATCATTTAACCTTTATCAGGTTACTTCAAATAGTTGGACCTAACGGTCCCTTCTTTGTTTAATATAAAACATAACAGGATTATATTAAACATAACATTTAAACTTTCAGTATTAAAAATCATTTAATACTCTAAATCATCTTTCCTGCTAATAATCATCTTGTATAAAGAAAGTCATACAAAATATTATAAGCAAAACCTCTTTCTACTAAGCATTGTCTACCTCTGGGACTACGCTTAGTCCCTTCGGGTGGCCGTCGCCCCCCGCCTCTTGAGTAACCGTCGTTACTCCAGTGGATTAACTTCCACTGCTCGAATTGCAATTCCCCTCTTACCAGACAATCTCTGCTTAGATTAAAACTTCTTTAAAATAACCCCAAGGGTCATTTCCTTTATCCTTAAAAACTCATTTTCCTCTTTTCAAACTCTTCTTTAAAAGTTTAACTTCTTTATTACCCGTTTATTATAACCTTCCCGAAAATAGTTTATAACAGGTAATAACAACTTAGAACAGTTAAAGGCATTATAACATTTTCATGTATGTGTATCAACACAAAACAAGTAAAGGTATCTCAAATACTTTTCAGGTAAACAGTTGAATATATATTGTTGCATGTATATCAGCCCAAAAACATTAAAACATTTAAACATTTAAAAGTGGGCTCATAGAACTCACCTTATTCTCTTAAGCAGTTAATTCAGAGAAAACCTCCGCTATGCCTTCCAATTAAACCTAATCGCGTATTGTACGGCGTTAATGCAAGGTTTAATATAATAAACACTTCCTATGTTTATTTTAATACTTCATTATCTTAATAATATTAACTTATTAAGTTCATTCCTTTTAAAAGGTCAAAATGACCAAAATGCCCTTTAGGCCATTATCATTTTCCTTTGTTGATAATATGAAGACACGCATTCCTATAAGTAAACGCTCACCCCGGGATCGCCCAGTGAGGGATGCCATTTCCCAGTTGGGATTTATGCGACACCCTCGCTTTTGCCAGAAACCCCAGTGTACAGGCGTCTACCCTTCCGGTCCGCGCGAACTTCTAAATATCCGATTAACTCGGTATGTTAAATACCTTACTATTTATCCATTTTAACTTCATATATACTTATTATGTATAAAGACGTGTTACCATACCAAAAATCAATTCTCCATACCCTCCGGATTATTTTATATTAAATAATCATTTTTGGAAACCCTAATTTCTCATTTCAACACTTACATATATATATTAACATATTTGAAATATGTTTCATATATTAAATATTCTTTAACCCGATAATTACTTTATAATTATCGTTAACCTTTATATTAAATATATATGTTTATATATATATATTTAATATTTAAATCTTTTCTTTTAATCAATTTTATTTAAATAAAACTGATTAATAATAATATATATATTTATTCGTTTTAAATATATATTTATATCATTTATCCCGTTCTATTATGATTTCATATAAACTTTAACTTAACCATAATATTTGTAATAAGAACAAATATATAACGTGATTACCTCTTGACGGTTCGTGAACGAGTCCAGAATAACCAATATAATAAAGTGGTCTGTTTTAGATAAACGAATAGTCCTTCCTGACTAGTTTCTTGCCACGAGCATTTCCTCGTTGTCGGTTCGTCGTTTGGACCTCGTTACGTCACCGAAACGTCGCCCGAAAGTGAAGACGGGTTAACTCGACGTCCCTTTTTCTAGCTCGAATTACGACCATCTTTGTTCACCGTTACCGACCGCCAATCACCGCCACCATTCACCGCCATCCCGGCAATCCATCGGCGTCACCGCCACGTCCTGTCGTCAACCGTACGTTACTAAAATTCAATCGAAAGAGGGGACGGTTATGTCGTGTTTACCGGGTTTTCTTCTTGTTAAAATGCAACCACCACCATCCACGATCACCGTATGCCCTTGCTACTACCATGGTGGTTCACCACCATCACCGTCATCCGTCGCTTGCTGCTACTGTCCGGCGGTTCACAGCCACCGCTCGTCGCTCGTCGCCCGTTAAACGTCATCATCTTCATCATGTCGGAGGTCGGAGACCGCTGGGTTTCCGCTCTCGCCGGTTTCTGTCGGGAAACAGGTCGCCGGAAGGTCGGGAGAACGAGGGGGAGTGCAGTGCTGTTGCTGCCGTGAAAACAGTCGGAAGAGAGGGAGAGTCGGGTGTTTTGCTGGAGCTGGGTTGCCGGTCGGAAAGTCGAAGAGAGAAGGGGAGGCCGGCGGTGTACGGGCTGCGCTCTCACTCTCTCTCTCTTCTTTCTCTCTCTCACTCTTAATTCCTTTTCTTTTTGTCGTACAATTGATTTTGTGCATGCATACTGATTTGTATGTTTGAATGTGTATTCGAATTGTATGTATATGTGTATTTATAGTATGTTTAAATGGTGATGAGTGTCTTCCTTCGAATTACAGCAATTGATACAAATCAAACAGGTGGTGTTGTGCTGTATATGTACAAGAGTAAGGAACAAGTTAGGATAAAATATTTATCTTTTAATATAGTATAATATATAATCAGTAGGTATTATACCCGCTTTCTAAACCCGTAAAATAATATAATATTTTATAAAAATTCTCAAACATCTAAAATATTACGGGGGTCCAATAAATATAATAGTTATAGTTATTCTTTGGTTATAACGCAACCGGTGAACATTTGATATTTATACGTACAGAACGCGTGTCCAAACGGCGTTACGGTCGCGACCGTTTCGTAGACCGAATACGCCGTCCTGACTGAAATACTTTATAAGTATTACTATAATTATTTAAACCTTGCCGAGGTGTTATAATCATTCCGAACGGCTGACCGAATTGATTTCGCTTATTATCGCGTAACAACGATTGTTACCGATATCACCGTTTTTCGTGCCGAACATCTCAATTATATTTTATAACGATTATAAATCAAGTATTTAACAATACCTAATATTCTATTTTCTCTTCGGTGTTATTTTAGTGATGTTCATGCTTAAATCCGGTTTATTACAAACCGGACCCAAATCACTATTTTACGTTTTCCCGCTTCGTTATAACTCGGATTTCAGATCCGTCTGCGCCCACGATCTTTATTTTTCGTTATATATCATCTTCTACAATTTCGCCTCTTGATGTTTTCCTCGAATGTCGTGTCGCATATTCGTACGCGAATCTTGACGTTTCTCTATTATACGTATATATATATATATATATATATATATATATATCACATATATTTCAGCTACTTAAATATAGTACACGTATATAATTTAAGTCATAAAATTTTGGGGTGTTACAACTCTACCCCCCTTAAAAAGGTTTCGTCCTCGAAACTTGCTCATACTGTGATTTAACTCACAATCAGATCATTACCTTTTCACCTTTCTTTCCTTTCCCGGATTAATCCGGAAACTTTTCTATGCATCTAATGCATCCATATCATATGAACCATCTGGTTCCTGGGCTACGACTTTAACATCGTAACAAACTTTCTATGACAATCTATCATTTATCTCTATTACCTATAAGGTAATACTTTAACTATTCTATTCACAAAATCATGTTCACAATTAGAATGTGACCCGCATTTCTATAACTGTTACTAGTACTTTTAGGAATGAATCCCTAATGAACAGTCTAGCTAACGATTTGGGAGGATACGTCTCTCAAAATAAAGAACTCTTTCTTTTATCAATCACATACTATTTAGGTGGTGTCATCACTCTTTAGCTACATATAAGGTAGCCTGATTATGAATCCCACCGGAATTTGCTTCGAATTTCCTAAAGTTCAAATTTATCGCGAAGCTTCTGTCATTTTGTTCTAACTTTCTGCGTACGTTAAACATTTATCTGAATGCTACAAGATTTGAACTTCTTTTCTGGACATCAACAGTCCCTCAGTTAATTGTCAGTAAGTGAGATGTATTCATGAATACTACTTATTTGTTTTCCACAGTGGCCCGTAATGTCTGCCTGCATGAGACTAATTCTAGTGCCACTTCTAGTTGTACCTCAGGTGTATATATATAGGATGTACCAGCGGCGTATCCACCACACCTATGATACAACTAGAGGTGTACTATTACTAGTCTGATGCAGGACGATATTACTATTCTAACCACAACAAAATCAGTATAATTCATTCCTATCTATTACTTACTTAAATAACTAACTTGGACATTCTGCGTACAACCTCGTTTGTTGTTTGCATCTCTTGAGTGTAAACACTTTTGCTGCAATTTCCCTTTTCCATTAGGCCTAATCGGTAATGATCGTACCGATGCCCAAGTTAATCACTTCATTTCATGTCTGCTACTGATTAGGATTCCAAAAGGACTTGACATCTTCTTAGTTAACCTAATGGTGTTACATCCTTGGAAAGTCTTAGCGGCTCCAGATGTATTAGCTAAGCCTCTCTATTTTCCTGATCCTCGGTACTTCCTTCCAATGCTTCATGCATTCTTCACCATCCTTTAGAACTTTTAGAACGTCATTTGTCAGCATGCTCAATTGCAAGATTTCTGGGATTGAAGGAGCGTTCGTCATTCCAATCAACACTACTAATCACTTGTAATGATTATTTTGCTTCCGAAAAGCCGTTCTCTTACAGTTTCATTCTTACTCCTTTAGCTGGTGCTAATCTGATATCAGATCATCTTTGGGGAATCGTCTTGCTCCTCGTAGCTGGTTGAAATAGTTTGTTGATCCTTGGCAAAGGATGTCTGCTTCTTACTGACAGTTTCTTCTTGCAGCCTATGCATATCCTTGGCTTCCGTCTTTCTTCTTGAAATTGCTGGAGTATCCTAAGGCGATATATTTGGTCTAAAGAAATCTTCTGGATTCTGTTGGAGATAACTGGTACGGTTTTTCTACTTCTGGCGTTGTTGCTTCTAATTTTGTTGTTGCTGGCGTTGTTGCTTCTGGCGTTGCTTTCAGTGTCGAGTTGATTGTGGAATCCCATTTCTTGATCTGACGAGTTGCTAATTGGATTCACTGGTACGTTCTTCGGCTTCTTGGTGTTGCCTCTGAGTCAATGGCATACATCGAGTATGACTTACCTCTTGACCCACGTACTTCCACGTTTTGTAATCTTTACTACTAAGTCATCACGATCCCCGCATATGAAGTCGAGCCTTCTTCTGGTTACAGACAGTTTGCGCGTAGCATCTCGCGAGTCAATTCATTCAACGTCTAGATTTATCTATCGCTATCTCTAGCTTTGACATTAATTTTAAGAAGAACATTTGTCAAATACTGATCATTTACTTGCATCGGTGCAATACATTCTGTGACGATTCATAATATCGAATTGTCAGGCTCGTCCGTGTATCAACATTTGGCTTGAGGTCATTTATCTTGACGTCTTTGCATTTGTCCTAAGGAATACGTAATCCTAAGCTGTCTAAGGTAGCTTGACTACGGGATTCCTTGACAATGCTTCTCCTATCTTCTTCGAGTAGTTCGTCCAATCGTCATGTGCTTTCATCCTGCCATTTGTTGAAGAAACAGCATCCCTTAGGACGTAAGTTCTTTTTGGTCTACTCTAGACCTCCATATTCCTAAGCTCGTGGATTCTCGATCCAGCTTGTGGTGACCTTCATCATCTTTCTTTGAGCCATTCAACTGCTAGTTTCTGCTTCGAGCCTTCCGGCCAATCATTTATAGTGATGGTCTTCTTGAAGGTAGCAACGTAGCTTGGAACGTCGTTTCCACTATTCTCGTCATAGCAATTCTCATTTCTACTTTACCGTGACAACGTCTATCACGTTTACGATTTCCTTGCTTAGGGTGACATCCTAGGCTTGTCTACACCACTTTTCATCTTCAACGGTTCCTGAGTTCTTCAATGTAATTCCTATGATGACGTTTCTCGCACATCTGGCATATCGACCTTCTTTGTTCAGAAGCTCCCTTGGCCTTCTTGTGGAATCTACCATCATTGTCTTCAAGACCTTCTTCATCCTCGTACCATTTTCGTTTGCCTTTCATTGAGAATCTATTTCTACGAAAAGCTTCCTTGGGACCAGCTCTACAAGCAGTCGCTTTATTGGGCATTCTTTTTGTCAAAGCTTCCGGAAATAAATCGATAGCAACGTAACCTTCAATGCTTCTGCCACATTTCTAACATAACGACTTTCATTTCTTGCTGAAGGTACTCGTCCTACCTATTACTAACATCAGATTTCGTATCGGATGTTCTATTCGCATTCCTAGCATGACTATGATCTGACACTTCAGAACTCATGTGACGTGAAGTTTCCAAATTTTGAATTCATAATAATTAGATAATTGCAAGCGCTATACAATTATATAATTATGATGTGCTCAAAACCTAGTTATCCTCATCACAATCATTCCTAGTGTCCGTACACTTCCTTTCTTCTTTTACCGGTAATTCTAAAAACCGGTCTTTTAAAACTACCTTCCTCTAGGCATTCATACAGTTATTGACCACGTATCTTACTGTCAATTAACCTACCCTGCACTAGGCCACATAACAGTTAGAACCTATGATATGTTCATTTGGGTTGAATACCAAATTGCAGTAGCTAATTGCAATCGGGTATTTTCCACATTTGCATATCCTAAGTACCGCCTCTTATGTTCCTCGTGCAACCTCTTTTCTATGGGCATAACTATCCTGACTGGCATTTACATTCCCTATCTTACCTTACTTTGTTTTCCAAGAGTCCTAGTTTAAGTCTAGATACCGCGCTAGTATCTAAATCTCTTAAACCAAGGCTCTGATACCAACTTGTGACGCCCACTCCCAGTCTTGGCTCCAGGAGGGGTCACGTGTCGGATTTACTCATGAACAATGGTACAACAGAGATAACTAAGCAGCGGAAATTAAAAACTTTTCATTTATATATATATATATCAAGTTACAACAGTAAGGAAGATAACAACATAATCTATAACTAGATCTTATCTATAGCTATGCCAGTCTACTACCGAGTCTTTACTGATAGCTTGCCCATCTAATCTGCCCTTGCTAGAGCCCTTCCCTTGCTACTTTAAACATCACCGATACCTGACATACATGCTTTTAAAGGTCAGCTTACGCTGGTGAGTTCTAAGTATTTAAAACTTTTACCTTTCCTTGAAAGGTACCCTCAAACATTTGGGCCTAACGACCCCTTCTTTATAAACATTTACCAGGTATAAAACATAACAGAATTATACCAAAACATTTAATCATTTAACCTTTATCAGGTTACTTCAAATAGTTGGACCTAACGGTCCCTTCTTTGTTTAATATAAAACATAACATGATTATATTAAACATAACATTTAAACTTTCAGTATTAAAAATCATTTAATACTCTAAATCATCTTTCCTGCTAATAATCATCTTGTATAAAGAAAGTCATACAAAATATTATAAGCAAAACCTCTTTCTACTAAGCATTGTCTACCTCTGGGACTACGCTTAGTCCCTTCGGGTGGCCGTCGCCCCCCGCCTCTTGAGTAACCGTCGTTACTCCAGTGGATTAACTTCCACTGCTCGAATTGCAATTCCCCTCTTACCAGACAATCTCTGCTTAGATTAAAACTTCTTTAAAATAACCCCAAGGGTCATTTCCTTTATCCTTAAAAACTCATTTTCCTCTTTTCAAACTCTTCTTTAAAAGTTTAACTTCTTTATTACCCGTTTATTATAACCTTCCCGAAAATAGTTTATAACAGGTAATAACAACTTAGAACAGTTAAAGGCATTATAACATTTTCATGTATGTGTATCAACACAAAACAAGTAAAGGTATCTCAAATACTTTTCAGGTAAACAGTTGAATATATATTGTTGCATGTATATCAGCCCAAAAACATTAAAACATTTAAACATTTAAAAGTGGGCTCATAGAACTCACCTTATTCTCTTAAGCAGTTAATTCAGAGAAAACCTCCGCTATGCCTTCCAATTAAACCTAATCGCGTATTGTACGGCGTTAATGCAAGGTTTAATATAATAAACACTTCCTATGTTTATTTTAATACTTCATTATCTTAATAATATTAACTTATTAAGTTCATTCCTTTTAAAAGGTCAAAATGACCAAAATGCCCTTTAGGCCATTATCATTTTCCTTTGTTGATAATATGAAGACACGCATTCCTATAAGTAAACGCTCACCCCGGGATCGCCCAGTGAGGGATGCCATTTCCCAGTTGGGATTTATGCGACACCCTCGCTTTTGCCAGAAACCCCAGTGTACAGGCGTCTACCCTTCCGGTCCGCGCGAACTTCTAAATATCCGATTAACTCGGTATGTTAAATACCTTACTATTTATCCATTTTAACTTCATATATACTTATTATGTATAAAGACGTGTTACCATACCAAAAATCAATTCTCCATACCCTCCGGATTATTTTATATTAAATAATCATTTTTGGAAACCCTAATTTCTCATTTCAACACTTACATATATATATTAACATATTTGAAATATGTTTCATATATTAAATATTCTTTAACCCGATAATTACTTTATAATTATCGTTAACCTTTATATTAAATATATATGTTTATATATATATATTTAATATTTAAATCTTTTCTTTTAATCAATTTTATTTAAATAAAACTGATTAATAATAATATATATATTTATTCGTTTTAAATATATATTTATATCATTTATCCCGTTCTATTATGATTTCATATAAACTTTAACTTAACCATAATATTTGTAATAAGAACAAATATATAACGTGATTACCTCTTGATGGTTCGTGAACGAGTCCAGAATAACCAATATAATAAAGTGGTCTGTTTTAGATAAACGAATAGTCCTTCCTGACTAGTTTCTTGCCACGAGCATTTCCTCGTTGTCGGTTCGTCGTTTGGACCTCGTTACGTCACCGAAACGTCGCCCGAAAGTGAAGACGGGTTAACTCGACGTCCCTTTTTCTAGCTCGAATTACGACCATCTTTGTTCACCGTTACCGACCGCCAATCACCGCCACCATTCACCGCCATCCCGGCAATCCATCGGCGTCACCGCCACGTCCTGTCGTCAACCGTACGTTACTAAAATTCAATCGAAAGAGGGGACGGTTATGTCGTGTTTACCGGGTTTTCTTCTTGTTAAAATGCAACCACCACCATCCACGATCACCGTATGCCCTTGCTACTACCATGGTGGTTCACCACCATCACCGTCATCCGTCGCTTGCTGCTACTGTCCGGCGGTTCACAGCCACCGCTCGTCGCTCGTCGCCCGTTAAACGTCATCATCTTCATCATGTCGGAGGTCGGAGACCGCTGGGTTTCCGCTCTCGCCGGTTTCTGTCGGGAAACAGGTCGCCGGAAGGTCGGGAGAACGAGGGGGAGTGCAGTGCTGTTGCTGCCGTGAAAACAGTCGGAAGAGAGGGAGAGTCGGGTGTTTTGCTGGAGCTGGGTTGCCGGTCGGAAAGTCGAAGAGAGAGGGGGAGGCCGGCGGTGTACGGGCTGCGCTCTCACTCTCTCTCTCTTCTTTCTCTCTCTCACTCTTAATTCCTTTTCTTTTTGTCGTACAATTGATTTTGTGCATGCATACTGATTTGTATGTTTGAATGTGTATTCGAATTGTATGTATATGTGTATTTATAGTATGTTTAAATGGTGATGAGTGTCTTCCTTCGAATTACAGCAATTGATACAAATCAAACAGGTGGTGTTGTGCTGTATATGTACAAGAGTAAGGAACAAGTTAGGATAAAATATTTATCTTTTAATATAGTATAATATATAATCAGTAGGTATTATACCCGCTTTCTAAACCCGTAAAATAATATAATATTTTATAAAAATTCTCAAACATCTAAAATATTACGGGGGTCCAATAAATATAATAGTTATAGTTATTCTTTGGTTATAACGCAACCGGTGAACATTTGATATTTATACGTACAGAACGCGTGTCCAAACGGCGTTACGGTCGCGACCGTTTCGTAGACCGAATACGCCGTCCTGACTGAAATACTTTATAAGTATTACTATAATTATTTAAACCTTGCCGAGGTGTTATAATCATTCCGAACGGCTGACCGAATTGATTTCGCTTATTATCGCGTAACAACGATGGTTACCGATATCACCGTTTTTCGTGCCGAACATCTCAATTATATTTTATAACGATTATAAATCAAGTATTTAACAATACCTGATATTCTATTTTCTCTTCGGTGTTATTTTAGTGATGTTCATGCTTAAATCCGGTTTATTACAAACCGGACCCAAATCACTATTTTACGTTTTCCCGCTTCGTTATAACTCGGATTTCAGATCCGTCTGCGCCCACGATCTTTATTTTTCGTTATATATCATCTTCTACAATTTCGCCTCTTGATGTTTTCCTCGAATGTCGTGTCGCATATTCGTACGCGAATCTTGACGTTTCTCTATTATACGTATATATATATATATATATATATATATATATATATATATCACATATATTTCAGCTACTTAAATATAGTACACGTATATAATTTAAGTCATAAAATTTTGGGGTGTTACAGTTTAGACACAATATATGATTATTATATGTGTTATATAATTAATTATTTTCGGGTTTGGGTTCTAGTTTGTACTGGAAACATATACCCGTAATACACACGAGTTTTCATATAATAATTATGGAACTTTAATAACAAGAAATTAAATATAAAATGTACTTTTTATATTTTCTGAAAGACCGGTGTCATGGATTCATTTCTACGACACAACGAAACGTTAAGAAATTTTATATTTTAAACAACTTGGTTTTAATTAAACGTGATAAACGAGCTTAAAATTGACGCGAACAAACAAAACAATAGTCGTTAACGATCACGCGTACGAAAAACCGTATCATGTATCAATTTTCTGAAAAACTAAAATAACCAACACAACATATATATCTTTATGTATTAAAAATATAACGAAACATTACGTTGTGAAGACTTAGCCCCGTCCCACTTGTTTCACTAAACGTTAGACGAAACCGAAACCGTGAACCCATTCGGGCCCAGTTCGGCCCAACAAGCCCAAAACACTTCAAACGAAACCGAAACTTAACTTGGTGACCCGACACAACCAAAAAAGGATCTGACCCGACCCAAGGGCCCGACGCGCGACCCACTGGCCCAGGCCAAACCTGGCGCCCTTCTCCTTCTCGGCCCAAATCCCCTACTTGTTTTGTTGATTTTCGGCCCAATCAACAAACCCAAACAATTGGGTTATTTTTTTATATATAAAAACTTACCACCTTTGTTATTTTCATACCAATCACCATGGTTAGTTTTTATAAAAGTTGCGACACTTAATTATATTTTATAAAAACTTATTATGCATGATCCACCAAATTTAGTAGATTACTTATGTGAAATTTTATAAAACAAATCACCTACTAAATGGGATGGTCTTGTAATTCAAATATAAGCCTAAACACCCTAGATCCTAATCACATCCATTGCATGTTGGCAATGTGTACTTAGATAGGGAAAACACATAACCACTAGTTAATAACCAATCTTTAGTCCACAAGAAGCCACCACCCTTCACACTCTTCAACCACACAACACTCTTTCCCCTACCCCTTGATCTCTTCGGTCGGCATCCCCTAAACCCAGCCACTACCACCGCCGAGCAGCCTCTGCCGGCCACCCTAATGCCGCCATAACACCACCAGGCCATCACCAACCACCGCCATCCTTCCACCAATGCACAGCAGCCCCAAATCCATCTTGTAAGCCCTCTAAAATCCCCTTCCTATTATGTTTTTATACATGTTCTAAACACACAAGAGAAACCCCAACAAGTCTGGACAATAACCCTTTATGTCTGTACACATTTCTTAAACAAAACAACTAACAATCTTTCCATCTCATCTTCTTTGATCTAAACATTTATTGGTGTCTTTGAGACTTAAAATTTGTCAAGTAATGGGTGAAACACATCAAGAAATAACTTGAAAGTATTGATGTGCACCATGATGTTCATCTTGTGTTCTTACATTGTTTTGAATTTATTTCTTTGATCAAGAACAATTCCTAATGGATTTTAACCAAGAACTCACAATATGAGTTAGTGTTCTTGATTTTGTGTTATTTAATCCACTTTTTCCTAACACATAAGTGTTAGTAGATTTTATTTAAAATCTAAGACATGATAAAAATGGCTAACAAAATGATATGAAATAATCATGGGTGTTAACTTTCAATTTAATTTATGATTATGGTTATATATTGGTCCTAACACATTTGTGTTAACAGATTTGAACATGGATTATATATTGTTGTTGATGACTTATATTTTGGACATTTCTAGTAATAATATTATATATATATAAATAAAATTTTAAAGATGAATAGTAACCTTTTATTTTCTCATGGTTTGGCCACTAGAGTTTGAGGGTTTGACATTTTCTACCTTAATCTTTAAGATTTTGTTTTTTTTTAATATATATATACAATAAAATTTTAAAGATGAATAGTAACCTTTTATTTTCTCATGGTTTGGCCACTAGAGTTTGAGGGTTTGACATTTTCTACCTTAATCTTTAAAATTTTGTTTTTTTAATGAAGTTTGGCATATTAACATTTTCTACCCTAAACTTTAACATTTTGTTTTTTTTTCTTTAACGGAGTTTGGCATATTGACATTTTCTACCCTTTTCATTTCTCATGGTTTCGCCACGAGAGTTTGAGTGTTTTACATTTTCTACCCTAAACTAGAATACTTTGTTTTTTTTTTCTTTAACGGAGTTTGGCATATTGACATTGTCTACCCTAGACTTTAATAATTTATTTTTTTCTTTAATGGAGTTTGGCATGTTGCTATTTTCTACCCTAAACTTTAACAATTTGTTTTTTTTCTTTAACGGAATAGTAAATATTTAGGGTTTCATAGTTTAGCCACATATGTTTCATACTTTTACGTTTTCTACCATCTAACTTTTAAAGTTCTTTTTTGCTTTAAGTTTTGTGGTCTTCTACTTTAGCCATGAAACTTTTAACTTTTCTACTTTCATTTTTTAGTATACTTTTATAGTTATATACTTTCACCATGAGACTATTAGAATTTTACGTTTTATACCCTTAACTTTTTAGCTTTTGTTTTTTAAATGTTTTTTACTTGCACGAAACTTTTAACTTTTCTACTTTCGTTTTTGAGTATACTCGTATAGTTTTATACTTTCACCACGAGACTTTTAAAATTTTACGTTTTATACCTCTTAACTTTTTAACTTTTGTTCGACATACAAATTCAACCCCGCAGCAACGCGCGCGGTGGTAAACATCTCATTACTTATGGACTGAAATGATGACTTAATTCATGAATTTGGACATAAAGGGATTTTACTAAGTATGGTTTATATATATATATATATATATATATATATATATATATATATATATATATATAGGGTGAGGTTCATTGTAGACACTTTCGCACGTGAAATAGCTCTTTTTCACATGTGAAAGTTTCTAATTAATGAGAAAAAAGAAAAAAAGAAAAAAGAAAATTAATCACAACCATTAGATCAAGAGATCTAATGGTGAAAAAGGGTGTCTACCTGTCTACACTTATGGGGGTGTCTACAATGAACTTTTCACTATATATATATATATATATATATATATATATATATATATATATATATACTAGATGGTGACCCGCCCACACGTTGCGGCGGGCCACCATCTTGGTCTATAGTAGCTACTTGCAAGGCTCTGCTATAACTTCTTGAAACATATCATGAGCTTTTGCAGCTAAAGCAAAGAAACAAATACTTGCATAAAGAGGAAAGTCGAAACAAAGTCAGTTTCATGCAGGAAACTGATAATAGTGTACTTACGTTTAGGGTTGCATTTAGGCCACATGTTTTGGCTTGGGATACTTTACAAAAGAGAGGTCTTTGTTTTTTCTTCATGTGCCATACTTGCATTTACAAAAGCTTCTTCATGTCCAGTGGTTGCATTTACAAAAGCCTAGCCTAATTACCAAAGAGCCTTCCCTTGGTCAATCTTTCTTTTCCTTCAGTTTCTTTGACGATACATGTCCTTCATTGTTAGAAAAGGAAACTAGTTTATGGAGAATCATTCATGGTTAATTTCCAGCTCATCTCCAGCATATTCACAGCCTTGAGGCCAGCTGCAACTTACTAGAGTTCCCATAGTTAGTCTTGTTTTTCTCATATAAAAACCATGTCATTCTATTGTAAAATCATCACAAAATACTTTACAAAGCCTTCAAGTATGATTTCTATTTGTTATTATGGTATCAGAGCAGTGTAACTGGTTCTAGGACCAAGACTGCTCTATACGACTGCTCATCATTTACCCCTTCCAAAACCCTTGTCCAGGACACCATGTCTGATGACAGCAGCCTTATAAACTCTGGAGGTTCAAAACATGATGACCTCTCAACCCAACTTGCCAA
>JBCNJP010001179.1:0-53000 GCA_039602395.1 Deinandra increscens subsp. villosa | reverse complement strand
CCCCGACGAGTTTTAAGTTTTTTTTTTAAGTATTGTAATTTAATTTCCATGAATTGTAATCTTTTTTTATTTATTTAAATGAAGTTTTTATTTTAGTTTAGTTATTATTTAATTTTCTTGAATAATAAAATATAAAAAAAAAGTGCTTGGGATCATGGGATTGTGGGAGAGGTATTACAACCAAAAGGAGCTTGGGATCATGGGAGTGGGAAAAGATGAGGTGGCACCAAATTTGGCTTGGGATCATGGGGTCTTGGGAGAGGTATTACAAACACCCTAGTAACTGTTGCCAACTTGCATACCAAGTTTAACTTTAGAAGAATACCAACTTGTACCCTTCTAGTTTTGAGAATTGCCAACAGTAACCACGTGTGTAGGATCACATGGTGCGGTGCTACCATAACGAACACCTTAAGAGAGAGAGAGCGGTCAGAAAATTATGTTTAAAATGAATATGGTGATGACATGTGAGAGAAAATATAATATTTTATTAGAAGAATGAAATAGTGACAAGGCTAAAAGGTAGATAGACGATAAGGCTTTAAACTTTTAATATAAGAGAGTTTCTTCTCATCTCTCTTTGCATCTCTTTGCATGTCTCTCTCATCTGGTAGATAGACGATAAGGCTTTAAACTTTTAATATAAAAATAACCTTGTTTGATAATATAAATAAACGAATAATGAGTTGGTGACCTTCTTTCAATTTATCACGGTCTTTAACGTCTTCTTCCACATTGCAAGCAACACCATTTGTATGAATCCAATCTTGATAACAAATTGAAGCTTCAATGGTTTGAGCACTTAAAGAACTCCTAAATGAGTCAAGCACTCTATCTCTTATGCTAAATTTAAATTCAGAAGCCATTATTGAAATATGCACGACTAATATATTGTAACATCCCAAAAGTTAAATGGCTCGGTTATCTTTAAGTTGGGTGCTAAGTGTGATATACGTTAATATTACAATAAAAATATGTATAAATGTATGCTTAGGTGAAAAATAAGGGTTAACTGGGTAAATATATGGGAGTTTTTGATTTTTAAATGAGAAAATTATTACACTAAAAACAAGTATGACTGATTTTTATTATGAAACCAAAATATAGATTCTTTTTCCTCCATACTGTTAATATAAAACCTATTCCAAACGACTTAAAACCAATATAATAAGCGAAAATGTCCCGGCGGTAGGGTGTTGTCCAGTGATGCACTGATGCTGGGGTCGTGGGTACGAACCCAGCAGCCTCTTGAACTTTTTAAATTAATTTCTAGTTGTTGTTTTCGCTTTCCGTTGTCATATTTTTGGTCCGAGATCCATCCCGAACGTGTTCCAAGTCCCAAACCGTCGAACCTGTCGTTTTGAACGAAGTCCCGAATTATGGATTTCTAAAAGATTTAATTGATGTTTTAATCCGATTACGTTAAAAATTGTTACAAAGTCCGTTAAACGTATATATATGATGTTAATATGTGTGTATATCTACTTAGCCCAAATAGTTAAAAAGGGAATTTGTATCCATTTTATTGATTATATCGATATTTTGTACAACTTGAATCAAAAATATTTATATAAATATGTATCTTTTAGAAGTTGCAAAAATGTGTAAATAATTTCTATACCTTTTACCATGTGTGTTTTTGGAAATATTATAGCGTGTGGAACACTTTTCAATTTCTGAATATTTAATATTTAAAATGGTCGATTTGACGATTTGTTTGGTTAACCGTCACGACATTTGTTGACTTCTGACATTTGCACACACTTTCGAGTCAAAATTGCATAAATGTTGAGACACCGTCGTCTAGGTTGTGTTGTAGTATTTTAGACACGCACTTACAAATACATGCTCGTTAGGTAAGCGGTAGATTCACGGAACCTTGATGCTTGATTATTTTGCTGTGCACTCTAAGGTGAGTTTCACGACCCCTTTTACTTTTACTAAATTTCCTGTTGGGGGAGATAACATGCATTACTTAACTATTTTTGAGATCTTGTTAAATTACATATCGCCTGATTACTAGAGTACATTTAACGTTGGAAAGTCCTAACTTACGTACTGTTAGTATTTGGATATAGCGAGGAAATATTTAGTAGTACTATTGTGACAACCGTAACTTCCCAAGTTAACTCCGTTAAGTCTTTCCGTTAAAAACCGTTAGTTCCGTTAGACAAACGCCGTTAGTCACATTATCAGTAGAAATTAACTAATTAATGCTTACCGAGACCGGATACGTCCACAACCTTTGGTTGATCACCGAACCCGACCATATGTGTTATATGATTATTTGCTTATTACCACGGTGTGAAGTTATGCAACATGCTTAATACATTCATTGTGAAATTATGTGATTTATCGAGAAAACGTGCTTACCTTACTTAGAATAAAATTTGCATGTTTTGGTGACCAGCGAAACTACTGGGCGAAATTACAGTTTCGCCCGGTTAGCTGATGCCTGACCAGTTTCGCGTGGCCAGCGAAACTGCCAGCGAAATTGCGGGCGAAACTGGCACCTTATATAAGCAAACCCAAGCCTAACTTTCTCATTTTACTACTTCCACACAAACACACACCATTGCTGCACTCTCCCTCTCCTGTGACTTCTGGCCAGCAGAAAACGACTCGAGGAACCGAGATTCCAGCCCCAAGCTTTCACCCTCTTGAGCATAAGAGATCATCCGTGAGTCACATGAACCACCTTTATGCATTACTTGTATGTTAGACTAAAATGTATGCTTAAATCTACATGCAACGACTTCTGCTACTGCCATGATGCTCAGGAATACTAGATGTAACATAAATTCTGCAACTTGCCTCGTATATATGAAGATCCATGCAATTTGAGTTCCTTTATGTGAAAAAGTGTTTTTGACAAATTGATGACTAGAATCCGTGTTTTAGGTGTTAAAATTGCTTGTATGATGTTAGTAAACGTTTAGGTATGCTAGATATTGATTTGCATGTGATACAGAAGCTGTTAGAAAGATTTTTAGGCAAATTTACGGGTTTTTCTAGCGACTAGCGAAACTGTGCCTTCATCAGGCGAAACTGTGTAGCGAAACTGTGCCTATCTCCTTCTAGCGAAACTAAGTAGCGAAACTATAGTGTCGCTAGGTAAACTGACCAGACCTGACCGAACGAAATTACCAAGCGAAATTCCCTGAACGAAAGTTCAAACCAGTTTCGGGCGAAACTAGGCTAGCGAAACTGTGCCAACAGTTTCGAGCGAAACTAGCCTGGCGAAACTGTGTCACCGGGTACTGCCTAGCGAAAGTGCTGCCCGAGTACACGGCGAAACTGTCTAGCGAAACTGCTAGCGAAACTGTGACCAGAATCCAAACTTGTACAATTTTCTTGAATGTTATGCCATGACTCATTTGATTATGATACAATAATACATGCTTGATTGCTGGTAAATATGAACACTTGTATATGATCAACCATCGGTATCGTGTGTCGTTATGTTGTGTCATACTTTCCAATGTGCTAGTGTTATGGTCTTAGCGGTATAGCCAAAAGTTAAACAACCTAACACCTAAGACCTTAATGTGATTATTAGGTCCTCGTTAACAATCATAACCGGGTTTATTTGAAGAATAAGCTGAGCAACCTAAGGTGAGTTCATTACTATATACTGTTATGTCCTTTCAGGGATGATAACGAGCAACGGTAAGGTATTTCTTACTAAGTAAACTTTTCCGACCAAATATCATATGTATCGTTGAATTGATTGATAAACTAAAAAGTCCTTACATTCGGGCCGTTAATATAGAATAGCTAGGTGATGTTGAGTAGTACTACTGGGGATTGACACCCCCGCCCAGCGGTGCACGGGATGCACCAACCCGACTGGAGGTCGGACTGGGACCAATGTTACCCTACCCTCCGTGGTCTTTCAGGACACGGGAAGGCAAAATCCGTAGGTAATACCTATACGTTGTCAGCTTCGGTTGCGAACAATTCAAATGAGCATAACTCAGGCTAGCTACCTACGATATGGAAAACTTACTAATCCTATGATATTGATTGCGTTTTACCTTTCTTTGATCATAAAACTTTGGTCTACTTGTGACGGGTAGACTGCTTAGTGAACTCATCAGCCTTGG
The DNA here is from genome assembly GCA_039602395.1 of Deinandra increscens subsp. villosa. NCBI lineage: Eukaryota > Viridiplantae > Streptophyta > Magnoliopsida > Asterales > Asteraceae > Deinandra > Deinandra increscens. Next base: position 48,894 of record JBCNJP010001179.1, on the reverse strand, counting down.
CTGACACTTGATTGTTGAATGCTTTTCAGGTCGCTAGGAGGATCATCGAAGGCATCGGCGGCGGCAGTACTGAACATTATCTGTTGGATCACAAACAGTGTTTCCAACCAGTTAAATTGAACATTTTGTAAACAATATATGTAACTCGTTTTTACGCTTCCGCTGAACCTTTAATTCATTTGGGTCTGTAATAACGGCTTTTATTTACTTAAATTAAACTCTGTTTATGGCTTGGTTGTAACTGAAGTCTGGGATCCTGGTCTGGATCATACCCTCACGCGGTTAAACTCCGTTAGGTGGAAATTGGGGGTGTGACAGATTGGTATCAGAGCCCTTGGTTACAGCGAACCAGAACATTTTCAAAAAGTAAAATTTCTGAACTGTAATTGTTTTTGAAAACTTTGGTTACAACCCGTTCCGCAAGGTACTGCCCCGCGCGCTGAAGATGATCCTCATTTAAAATTCTGGTATTGTGACGGTATTAAAACCTGAAAATTTCGGGTGGAAATTTTTCTTTCACTAATCATGTAAATGAGTGCCTTAATGTGAACTATACTAGTATGTAACCATTAACGGAACTTAACAACCTTCTAGTATTGGGCATACTAACCTTTGGAAGCTTTGCATTGATTTGCTAGAAATCATGCCTCCGCGAAGAGGACCCGAAACCAACCCAGGAATGTTCACAGCTGCACAGGTTCAGAACATGATCAATCAGGGAGTTGCAGCCGCCCTAGCAGCCGCCCAACAACATTTTCAAGGTCAACCGCCTCAATGCTCATTTAAAGCTTTTATGGATTGTAAACCAATAGTGTTCAAGGGTGACGAAGGTGCTGTGGGTCTACTTAGATGGATTGAAAAGTCAGAGAAGGTATTTCTAATGTGTAACTGCCCAGACGGGGATAAGGTAAAGTATGCTACAGGCACTCTTGAGGATTCCGCGTTGACATGGTGGAATGCTCAGATTCAGATTTTGGGATTAAACGAAGCAAATGCCATGACATGGCAAGAATTCCGAGAAGCAATCATGGAGGAGTATTGTCCTCGTGATCAAGTCAGAAAGATGGAAGTAGAGTTTGGAAACTCCAAGATGGAAGGTTCTGAGATAGAGGAATATACCGATCGTTATCAAGCATATTCCCGACTCTGTCCGACAATGGTGGATGCTGAGTACAAGCGAATCGAATTGTATGTGGAAGGACTGGTACCACAGATCAAAGGCATGGTGACCTCATCTAACCCCACTTATTTGCGACATGCCATCCGACTAGCGCACAAACTAACTGATGAGGCAGTGGCTCAAGGATCTTTGCCACCCAGAAAGACCCCAAAGGCTGCCCTAGACGGGAAGAGGCAGAGAGACGAGGAGCCAAGCCACCTCATAAACTCTGGCAACAACACTGGGAGGTCCTCAAACTCCCAGAACCAGAACAAGAAGTATGATAACTCCAAAGGGGGTTACGGTAACAACAGTGGCGGTGGCAACAACCAAAACCGACAAGGAAGCAGCGGGCAAGGAGCTAGTGGGTATAAAGGAAAGTTACCCTACTGTAACAAGTGTAGCAAGCACCACCCTGGTGAATGTGGCCGACCAGTTTGTGAGAGATGTGGAAAATCGGGGCACCTTGCCAAAAATTGTCGGGGTGAACTACCCAACCGTGCAAGGCAGAACCATGAAGGCCCCCGTGGTTGTTTTGAATGCGGAAAACCTGGACACATAAAGAAAGACTGTCCCCAGCTAAAGAGAGGTGGGAACGATCACAACAACGACCGCCACAACAACAACAACAACAACAATAACAACAATGATGGTGGTAATGGAAATGGTGGCCGCGGACGAGCATTCGTCATGGGTTCCGGTGAAGCAAGAGATGACGCCAATGTGATTACCGGTAAGTTTCTCCTCAACAACTATTTTGCGAATGTTTTATTTGATTCGGGTGCCGAGAAAAGTTTTATCTCAACTAAGTTCTGCAAAATGATAAAGGCCAAGACAGAAACCCTAGGAGCTAAGTACACTGTCGAATTAGCTAACGGTAAACTTATTGATGCAACGCACATAGTTAAGGATTGTACCCTAGAACTTTCAGGTCGTAAATTCAGCATAGATTTGATGCCTTTCACAATCGGTAGTTTTGACGTGATAATTGGTATGGATTGGTTGTCCTCGCAACGCGCCGAACTTATTTGCCAAGAGAAAGTCATACGCATACCCATAGCAAATGGAGAAGTACTCTCGATTCAGGGTGAAAAGGGAGGCACTGTCACCGGAATTATATCATACCTCAAGGCACAGAAGTACCTTCGAAAAGGGCACGTGGCCATTCTGGAAACGGTTACGGATCAAAGCCTCGCAGCAAAGAAAATTGAAGATTTTCCGATAGTTCGCGATTTTCCCGACGTATTCCCGGAAGAATTACCTGGTCTACCTCCGCATAGACAAGTCGAGTTCGGAATCGATCTTGCTCCTGGTGCAGCTCCGGTTGCCCGAGCTCCGTATCGTCTGGCGGTGAACGAATTACACGAGTTATCCACTCAACTGCAAGAACTGTTAGATAAAGGTTTTATCAGGCCTAGCTCATCGCCATGGGGCGCGCCAGTTCTATTCGTCAAGAAGAAAGATGGGACGTTCAGGATGTGCATAGATTACCGCGAGCTCAACAAAGTCACTATTAAGAACCGATATCCTCTCCCACGGATCGACGACCTGTTCGACCAACTACAAGGAGCCAGTTACTTCTCAAAGATCGACTTAAGGTCTGGGTATCATCAACTTAGGGTCCGCGAGGAGGACATTTCAAAGACGGCTTTCAGAACGCGTTACGGTCATTACGAATTCCTAGTCATGCCTTTCGGCTTAACGAACGCACCGGCGGTGTTCATGGATCTCATGAACCGCGTGTGCAAACCTTACCTTGATCAGTTCGTAATTGTTTTCATCGACGACATACTCGTTTATTCGAGGACAAAGGAAGAGCACGAGCAACACCTGCGGTTAATATTAGAGTTATTAAGGAAGGAACAACTCTACGCCAAGTTCTCCAAATGTGATTTTTGGATCCGAGAAGTCCAATTTCTGGGCCATGTCGTCAACGAGCAGGGTATTCATGTTGACCCCTCCAAGGTAGAAGCGATCAAGAATTGGTCTACACCACGAGCACCAACGGAAATTCGGCAATTTCTAGGATTAGCGGGTTACTACCGTCGTTTCATCCAGGGATTCTCTCAAATAGCCCAGCTGCTAACCGCTCTTACGCATAAAGGTGTTCAGTACCGATGGGGTGAAAAAGAGGAAACAGCCTTTCAGACTTTAAAGGAAAAACTTTGTACCGCGCCTGTGTTATCTCTACCTGATGGTGCTGACGACTTCGAGGTATATTGTGACGCTTCTCTCCAAGGACTTGGATGTGTTTTAATGCAAAGGGGTAAGGTCATTGCTTACGGGTCAAGGCAGCTAAAGACTCACGAAAAGAATTACACGACGCATGATCTGGAGTTAGGAGCTGTTGTATTCGCCTTAAAGTTTTGGAGGCACTACCTGTACGGTACCAAATGCACGATATTTACTGATCATAAAAGCCTCCAACACATAATGGGACAGAAAGACCTCAACATGAGACAGCGTAGGTGGGTCGAGGTGCTTAATGACTATGACTTGGCGATAAAGTATCACCCAGGCAAGGCCAACGTTGTGGCTGACGCCTTGAGCAGAAAAGAATATGCTAAACCTAGAAGGGTTCGAGCTCTACAACTCACGATTCATGCTGGATTACCGGATAGAATTCGGGATGCTCAGAAAGAAGCCTTGAAAGAAGAAAATTTCGAGTCTGAATCCTTAAGAGGCATAGATGGAACTTCGGAGGTTAAGTCAGATGGACTCCGCTACTACAAGGATCGTGTTTGGGTGCCTCTTCATGGAAATCTTCGAGAGCTGGTGATGGACGAAGCTCACAAGTCTCGATATTCGGTCCATCCCGGTTCGGATAAAATGTACCAAGACCTGAAAGGAATATACTGGTGGCCAAAGATGAAAGCCGACATCGCTACATACGTCAGTAAATGCTTAACATGCTCAAAGGTCAAAGCAGAACACCAAAAGCCTCCAGGATTATTGCAGCAACCGAAAATTCCTGAATGGAAATGGGAGGAAATATCCATGGATTTCATCACGGGACTGCCCCGTACACCTCGTGGAAACGACATGATTTGGGTCATTGTGGATAGACTAACGAAATCCGCTCATTTCATAGCCCTCAAGGAGAACGACAAGACTGACAAATTGGCACAAATCTACATTGACGAGATCGTCAAGCTCCACGGAGTGCCCACGTCTATTATCTCCGATCGAGATCCCCGTTTTGCTTCACACTTTTGGAGATCGTTGCAATCCGCACTAGGTACTCGCTTGGATATGAGCACCGCATACCATCCGCAAACCGATGGCCAAACAGAGCGCACAATCCAGACTCTTGAGGATATGCTCCGAGCGTGCGTAATGGATTTTGGAAAGAACTGGGAAACCCACTTGGCATTGGTCGAATTCTCCTACAATAACAGCTACCATTCCAGTATTGGAGCCGCTCCCTTTGAGGCTCTCTATGGACGAAAGTGTAGATCACCGGTCTGTTGGGCTGAAGTCGGTGATAATCAACTTACTGGACCCGAAATGGTGTACGAAACAACTGAAAGAATTGTACAAATTAGAGACCGCATGAAGGCTGCAAGAGACCGACAAAAGAGTTATGCTGACAATCGAAGAAGGCCATTGGAATTCGAGGTGGGCGACCGTGTATTGTTAAAAGTCTCGCCTTGGAAAGGTGTGGTCCGTTTTGGAAAGCGCGGGAAGTTAAACCCTCGCTACATAGGACCTTTCCCAATAACCGAGAAGATCGGGACGGTGGCGTATCGTCTGGACTTGCCACCTGAACTGGATGGAGTACATAACGTATTTCACGTTTCCAACTTGAAGAAGTGTCTGGCTGACGACACTTTAATAGTTCCACTCGAGGAGCTCCACGTTGACGAGCAACTCCGATTTGTAGAACAACCTGTTGAGATAATGGGACGCGAAGAAAAGACATTGAAGCGAAGCAAGATCCCAATTGTCAAGGTTAGATGGCAATCAAGACGTGGACCAGAATTCACATGGGAACGAGAAGACCAGATGCGAAAGAAATATCCTCACCTGTTCGATCAAGCCTCCGCATCCACCCAAGGTACTAGCAAATTTTCGGGACGAAAATTCCTTAACATGGGGAGGCTGTGACAACCGTAACTTCCCAAGTTAACTCCGTTAAGTCTTTCCGTTAAAAACCGTTAGTTCCGTTAGACAAACGCCGTTAGTCACATTATCAGTAGAAATTAACTAATTAATGCTTACCGAGACCGGATACGTCCACAACCTTTGGTTGATCACCGAACCCGACCATATGTGTTATATGATTATTTGCTTATTACCACGGTGTGAAGTTATGCAACATGCTTAATACATTCATTGTGAAATTATGTGATTTATCGAGAAAACGTGCTTACCTTACTTAGAATAAAATTTGCATGTTTTGGTGACCAGCGAAACTACTGGGCGAAATTACAGTTTCGCCCGGTTAGCTGATGCCTGACCAGTTTCGCGTGGCCAGCGAAACTGCCAGCGAAATTGCGGGCGAAACTGGCACCTTATATAAGCAAACCCAAGCCTAACTTTCTCATTTTACTACTTCCACACAAACACACACCATTGCTGCACTCTCCCTCTCCTGTGACTTCTGGCCAGCAGAAAACGACTCGAGGAACCGAGATTCCAGCCCCAAGCTTTCACCCTCTTGAGCATAAGAGATCATCCGTGAGTCACATGAACCACCTTTATGCATTACTTGTATGTTAGACTAAAATGTATGCTTAAATCTACATGCAACGACTTCTGCTACTGCCATGATGCTCAGGAATACTAGATGTAACATAAATTCTGCAACTTGCCTCGTATATATGAAGATCCATGCAATTTGAGTTCCTTTATGTGAAAAAGTGTTTTTGACAAATTGATGACTAGAATCCGTGTTTTAGGTGTTAAAATTGCTTGTATGATGTTAGTAAACGTTTAGGTATGCTAGATATTGATTTGCATGTGATACAGAAGCTGTTAGAAAGATTTTTAGGCAAATTTACGGGTTTTTCTAGCGACTAGCGAAACTGTGCCTTCATCAGGCGAAACTGTGTAGCGAAACTGTGCCTATCTCCTTCTAGCGAAACTAAGTAGCGAAACTATAGTGTCGCTAGGTAAACTGACCAGACCTGACCGAACGAAATTACCAAGCGAAATTCCCTGAACGAAAGTTCAAACCAGTTTCGGGCGAAACTAGGCTAGCGAAACTGTGCCAACAGTTTCGAGCGAAACTAGCCTGGCGAAACTGTGTCACCGGGTACTGCCTAGCGAAAGTGCTGCCCGAGTACACGGCGAAACTGTCTAGCGAAACTGCTAGCGAAACTGTGACCAGAATCCAAACTTGTACAATTTTCTTGAATGTTATGCCATGACTCATTTGATTATGATACAATAATACATGCTTGATTGCTGGTAAATATGAACACTTGTATATGATCAACCATCGGTATCGTGTGTCGTTATGTTGTGTCATACTTTCCAATGTGCTAGTGTTATGGTCTTAGCGGTATAGCCAAAAGTTAAACAACCTAACACCTAAGACCTTAATGTGATTATTAGGTCCTCGTTAACAATCATAACCGGGTTTATTTGAAGAATAAGCTGAGCAACCTAAGGTGAGTTCATTACTATATACTGTTATGTCCTTTCAGGGATGATAACGAGCAACGGTAAGGTATTTCTTACTAAGTAAACTTTTCCGACCAAATATCATATGTATCGTTGAATTGATTGATAAACTAAAAAGTCCTTACATTCGGGCCGTTAATATAGAATAGCTAGGTGATGTTGAGTAGTACTACTGGGGATTGACACCCCCGCCCAGCGGTGCACGGGATGCACCAACCCGACTGGAGGTCGGACTGGGACCAATGTTACCCTATCCTCCGTGGTCTTTCAGGACACGGGAAGGCAAAATCCGTAGATAATACCTATACGTTGTCAGCTTCGGTTGCGAACAATTCAAATGAGCATAACTCAGGCTAGCTACCTACGATATGGAAAACTTACTAATCCTATGATATTGATTGCGTTTTACCTTTCTTTGATCATAAAACTTTGGTCTACTTGTGACGGGTAGACTGCTTAGTGAACTCACCAGCCTTGGCTGACACTTGATTGTTGAATGCTTTTCAGGTCGCTAGGAGGATCATCGAAGGCATCGGCGGCGGCAGTACTGAACATTATCTGTTGGATCACAAACAGTGTTTCCAACCAGTTAAATTGAACATTTTGTAAACAATATATGTAACTCGTTTTTACGCTTCCGCTGAACCTTTAATTCATTTGGGTCTGTAATAACGGCTTTTATTTACTTAAATTAAACTCTGTTTATGGCTTGGTTGTAACTGAAGTCTGGGATCCTGGTCTGGATCATACCCTCACGCGGTTAAACTCCGTTAGGTGGAAATTGGGGGTGTGACAACTATGCTTGATGGAGAGCTGGATCCGGGCAGAGGGACGTACCTCAGCCGCTTACTACAGACGTTACTCCTACAACATTTGTTTTATCGCTTTTGACCGCATCTTATGGCTCGGACTTTCACAACATTCACGGCCAACTGGACAGACTTGATTGTGACATAAGAGAAGCCTATAGACATCAAGGCAATTTGTTTGTCGAGTTGGGGAACCGATTGAACACTAGGGTGGTGAACCTTGAGGATCGAGCGGCCGCAACGGATGACATAGCTACTACAACTGGATCTTCACTTTCAATTAATCAGACTCATGTTCACGGACATTCCCTTATGATCTTGTTTTAGATCCAGGGCCGCGCACTTTCAAGAAATTTATGGATTGCAAACCTTATATGTATAAGGAACTGAAGGAGTAGCTAGGTTGTTCCGATGGATCAAGAAAGTGGAATCAACTTTCAACATGTGCAAATTACGCTGCAGACAGTGGGGTCAATTTTATTACAAGAACATCTGAAGGGCTATCATTTACATGATGGAACACACAAGTGTAAGTGATGGGAATAAATGATGCCAATGCCATGCCATGGGCGGAACCCGGGGAGTCAGTCAAGGAATAAGTCCTCTTCATATCATTAGCAGCATCAACAACAGCAGAACCGGAGGTGTGATAACTTGAGGAATTGCTCCTCAAACAATCACAGTCAAAACCAAGGTAATCAGATTCAGAGTAGTCAGAACTAGACCATGTATATGAGGAAATCTCCAAGGTGCAATAGATGCAAATATCGTAACGCGGGTGCTTGTGACAAGTACCTTTGTGCCAAATGTGGAAAGAAAGGATATTAAGCGAGATACTACAGAGTCAATATTTCGGGTAAATAGCCACAGGACACTGAAGCACCCAAGGGATGCTTTGAGTGAGGGAAGGAAGGGCATTTCAGGAGGAATTTCCCACAGCTGATCAAAGGTGGAGACGGTAACAATAATATTAATGGTGACAACAACAACAATGGGAATTATTGTCGTACCGGCGCCAAGGGGCGTGCATTTGTGCTTGGTTTAAGAGGAACGAGAAATGATTAGTGCTAACCTACCCCTGATAGAAGCTAAATATATGGTAGGAATCGCTAATGGTAAACTCAAAGAGGTTAACCATATAATCAAGGTTTGTGAATTAGAAATATTCATATCATTTCCTACTTAAAGTCGCAGAAGTGTCTACGTAAAGATCATGCCACGATTCTAGCGTATCGCAAATCGAATTATCCTAAAGTATTTCCTGAAGAGCTACCTGGTCTTACACCGCGTCATCAGGTCGAATTCTAAATTGATCCAGCTGACTAAGCATGTTTTTAAATGCATTTAGCTTCTTGCATTGGTGATGGTGTAACATAAATTAGATGCTTGTTCAATGGGTCACAGTGTGTAATCAATGATCCACTTTGGGTTACAAGAGAGATAACTAACAAAAATAACATATAAAATTGCTACATTACTTGAATTAGACATAATGTAACTTTTTTGTTACATAATTTAATTTTGGAAAATTGGCCTATATTAATCATAGTTATCACCTAATGGCCGATAATAATCCCAATTATAGTTTTCCCCACAATAATCCCAGTTATTAACATGTTGACCTGTACTGATATGCCGTTAAGTTATGACTAACGGGGTTAAATTTTTACTGCGTGTTCAAGCCACATAGGATCCTATGTGGCATACTGGCATTGTATTTAAAACAACTTTTAATAAAATAAAAAAAATAATAATAAATAAACAAATCCCTAATAAAATCACGTTCTAAAAGCCAGTCCCATTCTGATTCATCCACCTGCGATTCATCCCCACTAAATTCGATCACCACCTGCAATCATCACCTTGCCACATTCAAGGTGAATGTAAAAAGAAAAACCACGTTCTACAACCTTTCTAAGAAGAATGTAAAAAGAAAAATGCATTACGTAACAAAATGTTACATTAGATCTAGTACAAGTTTAGCTAATGCAACCTTTTTATAAAAAAAAGGTTTAAACTAGACTCGTCTTTGAAAGCGGATATGTTTACATTAAGCGTTCATTGGATTTAGGAAATAGAGTATAATTTGACTCTTTAGACTCCATTTTATTGATATTTTCAATGATACAATGATAGTATTTTTGGTGGTGTTAGATGTATTGATAAAATATCTTAAAACCTCAATCATTATATGGATTTATGGCCCTACAAGTAACAGTTAATGTACATCATATTAAACTTTGTACTCCAAAATTAAACATGATGGAGAAAGTCAGTAAGGTGGCTACTATATTTTGTTATATTTTGTTCTCTCCTCTGTATCACAGCTAAACATACATGGCTAAATCTCATGATTAGGGATTTAGGGCACAACTTCAACACAAATTTTCACATAAATCATCAACTGAATCAAAAAAACAATATTAAATAAAGTAATTAATTCATTTACATCTAGTAAAATCCACTAATAGAAAGTTTGATTCCAGAAGACCCTCAACTCCGAATAGTAAGCAAACAAGCCATCAAAAACCGAATAATAATAATAAATAATAATAATAATAATAATAATAATAATAATAAAAATAATAATAATAACAATAATAATAACAACAACAACATCAACAACAACAATAATAATAATAATAATAATTAATATTATTATTATTATAAGTAAATAGATAGACAATTAAACAAACAAATAAATAAATAACCGATTGATTTGATTATTGGTGTTTGCGCTGATGCATACGTAAATTTCTTTTGTGTCTTGCGTGGTTTTAAAATGGTAAAAGTTGACGGTTTGGATTGAACTGTTTTAAAATCCAAAATTTCGGATCGGTTTCGGTTTTAGCTAGAAAGAAAATCCGAAAAAACCAAATAGATTTGGATTGAACTTTTCTAAAATCCGAAATTTCGGATCGGTTTCGGTTTTAGCTAGAAAGAAAATCCAAAAAAACCGAACCGATCCGTTTAATTATTGAAGGGTTTCAAATTTTAATTTTAAACTTTTATTTATAGTCATTAGGATTTTGAGTCTTTGAAATTAGATCATTATGCATTGTTTGAATGTCGTTTGAGTGTTTGAGATTAGTTCGTTAAGGATTTGTTTGATTTTTGATCGTTATGCAACATTATAGATCCTTGGTTATTTGAGATTAGATCGTTAAGGATTTAATTGCATGTATTTGTTTGAGATTGGATCATTTTGCAACGTTATGAATTTTAAAGTTTAATTTTGAATGCTGTTAGTAGTTAATTAATCTATAACTGAAAAATCCCATATTTAGTATTATTAATTTTTTCCAGCCCAAAAAATCATATGGATTTGAATCCGAAAAAACCGAATCCAAACCGTAAAAAAACGAAAACCAAAATTCTTGAAACCGAAAAAGCCGAATCCTAATGGATTTGTTAATTGTAAAAACCGAAGTTTGGTTTTGGATCCGGTTTTAGCCAAAATCCGATCCAAACCGACCCATGCACACCCCTAGTAAATATTGTTTATTCATAAAAATGATGAAAGTTTACATCTTTATAACGATGGTATTCGATGAAAAAAATTATACCTATATAACAAAACACAAGTTATTTGTTTTTTCTTTGTCATTATGTGGCTTTCTTTTTTTTTCTTTTTGGTTTTTATTATTACTTTTTTTTTTGTTTTTTATTATTACTTTCTTTTATGGTTTTAAATTTTTTTCTTTCTTTATTATTAATTTCTTTGGCATTAACGAGTTTAGCAAAAAAGTTATTGGTGTAATAGCTACACTCATATAATATATATTTTTTATTTTTATATTTTCAATACCAATGAATTTAGCACACGAATTCATTGTGTAATAAGTATTGTCGTGTAACATAACTTATAAGGCGTAGACTCAATAGCTTAAGCGTTTAGGTTGTTGCACAATGTTTTTATTTTTGTTTTCTTTACATAACTTTATAACAATGCAATTGTGTTTGTGTGCTAGCGTTATTTCCGAGGCAATACCCTTATTATTATTTTTATTCTTTTTATGTTATTTATTAAGCGTTTCATTAATATTTTATTGTTTGTAGTGTTTTATTTAAAAAAAACTTTTAATTATCACGTTGTTATGTTGTCTTTTTTTATTTTCATTTTCTTTATGTTGTTCTTTAGTATTGCAAAATTTTGAAAATCTGCATTATCCCGCAAGGATAGTAAAATATAATTGATGTTTAGGGGAAAAAAAAGTAGAAAACCAATATAACAAAGAATCTAACATCTCAGCCCAATTCTTGACCCAAATAAACCTAATCCACTTGGGTCTCCACGAGAAGTTAAAAAAAAGTAGCTAAGCATAAATGAATCACAACTACTATTGTCACGCACCGGCCAATAATCCTCAACCCAAATGGTTAAGATGAGACATCGAAAGTCATTAAAAATTTAAAGATTTTGAATTCAAGTCTCACCTGTGATATAATTCAAGTTGGATCGGGGGCTTCTCACCTATATTAGGTTTCCACCTGAAGGTGATTTTCGAGTCCTGTACTCGACGAATGAAGATGATGGCCCATCAATAAATCATATTTTCGTTTAATATATATATATATATATATATATATATATATATATATATATATATAGGAATGGGAACAAATATTAACCCATCCTTATAGCATTAACCAAATAACCAACAATTAATGGTTTGATGAAAAAGTTGATCTTGATCTAATGGTCAAGATTTAAAGCAGCCCATATATATTTATTAAGGTTTTTATTAAAATGAAAAGGGCATTTATGTCTTTGTTGTTTCCTCTTCAGTCCCATCAATTCTTCTATGAAACCTGCAAAGTATAGTTCGAATAAAAGCTTGTTAACACCCCTATTAAACATAATTTTTTTTTGTCTTTACCACCATTCCACTTTCCCCAATTTCACTAAAATTTTTCACCGGATAAAATATACTCAAGAGTTTCAGCTTATTTCTGTGTGTGGAAGAGACGATAGTTATTCTCAGTCAACTAAAGAAAATCAGAAAACCCAGGTAAGGTCTATGAATCCTTGGATTATGATGTTTTTTTTAGTTATTTTCTTGAAAGTTTAGTAGAATCTATATTATTTACCAGGAAAACGAGGTAGGAATTTTCGTTGTTATATATTTCTAGGAATTTTCGTGAAAGTAGATCGCTTTTTTGTGAATGATATAATCTAGGGTTTGTTCTTAGTCCTTGGATTATGATGTTTTTTAGTTATTTTCAGGAGATCTGCCATTGTTCTTCTCTTAGAAAAGCATAAATTGATTTTTTTTCTTTTAGTTTGTTCTTCAGGTTCAAAGGGTTATTTTGGATTGGAGTTTAGGAACTATTGTACACAAATATATCGAAAAGCATAACTAGATTTTCACTATAAACTCGGTTATTTTGATCCGTTTTATTATTCTTAAGTTAAAATCATGATCCTGTTAAAAAAACGACTCGATAAAAGAAAATACCATCTTAACAGTTACAAATAGATTTTGGATATCTCGGTTATTGCACTTGATTTTGGATATCTGGATTATTTTATACGGTTTTAATACACCCAATTAGTGGTTTCAAGAAATCTGGGTTATTTTGATGGGTTTCAAGAAATCTGGGCATTCGAGACATCCTTCAATAGTTAAATGTTCTTAATTGTATAATGAGAGATTATTTAGGGTATTGTTATGTTAATGTTTATGCAGTTTTTTTATAATAACATAAAATTTAATTGTTGGATCTCAATATTGTAGGAATGCAATGTTGGTAAAAAGTTATGGAGCATGTACAAGAATGAGCATTATTAAATTTTTTATACCAAGGAATGTTGTGTAGTGAAAGATCATTGATTGCTGGTATTGTAAAGATATACTTGGTTAATACCCACTTGGTAAATATGGTTGGTAAATATCATAAAATTATGATCTACTTGGTAAATATGGTTTGTATTTATACTTGGTAAATATGGTTTTTATTTATTATATCAGGAGTGTTATATTACACGAGGGTACAGGAATGTATAAACTCTTTACATGTATTAGAAATGTATACTTGCATCTTCATGTCCAAATAGTTTGATACCATGGTTTACAGTTAGCGCTGGTGTTACTATAAGTATACACGGGTGTTGAAGACCTCCAACATCAGGGTAAATCTATATTTGTTTATCAACTCGGTAAATATGGTTGTTAAAGCTTATAAATTTGTAGTATATTGGTAACTTCCTCCCTTATAATGTTGTCCATGTTAAGGGGAAATAACACTAGTTTTATGTTGTAATAGCACTAGAGTTATCCATATAATGGACATTTATCCATATAATGGACAGATGAATAAATTAGTGAAATGTTACATTAAGGATCATACGAAGACTTATTCAAAAAAGCATAACTTAAATACATAATAACTCTTTATAAATGAACAGGTTCTGTTAAGGATAATAAGTATCTAAATACTTAATTAAACATGTGATCCCGTGGAGCTTCATCCGACAAAGTTCATACATCATCGGATACAACACAAAATAGTTGTTTTTAATAAACCACATGCGGGGGTTATTTCAGCTCTTTCAAAAGGTTCTCACATAGTGCTTATAACACCTATGTTATGTTGTAATAGCAGCGGGTTCTCACATCGTCCAAGGAATGGGCAACATGTGTTAAGGGAAATAGCACCAGTGTTATATTGCAATAGCACGAGTGTTATGTTGTAATAGCATCAGAGTTATCCACATAACGGGTATATATATGAATAAATTAGTAATAGGTTCTGTTAAGCATCATACGAATACTTGTTCAAAAGCAAAACATAAATACTTAATAATTGATATATATATTCATCCCATAAACTTCATACATCATAACCACCTAGGATACAACACAAAATAGATGTTTATAGCAGTGGTGTTAAACTTAAAATCATATGCATGTTGGGTTAGTATAACACACAGGTGCTTACAAAGTAAATACAGCCTTTAATGGGTACACGATTTAAATGTTCGAAAAACCAAAATCATCTCAAAAACATAGATACAACCGGCTCTGAAGGTAACACATTGTAGCCACTCGTAAGCTTCAATAGTTTCTCCACATATAAGACTGGCTCGTTAGTATGCGCAACACCGAAGTAAAAAAGTTATTCTGCAATTGTTGTTTTGATCAGAGAGATATATTAATACACATATTATTTTGACTCATCTACAAGATGAATAAGAACCTACAAGAAAAATATACAATGAGTAGAGTAAAAAAAGGTGTTTGAGAAACTTTAACGAAAGGTTTAGCACTGGTGTTACACAGAGTTGCACCTAACGTTAGCATGCGGAACACCGAAGTAAAAGGTTATCCAACAATTGTTGTTCTAATCAGAGAGATATATATTAATATAAATATTATTCCGACTCATCTAAAAGGTGAATACAAACCTTCAAGAAAAATATATAATGAATATAGTAAAAAAGGGTGTTTGAGAAACTTTAACCAAATGTTTAGCACTCGTGTTACATAGAGTGGCTCCTAACGTTAGTATGCGCAACACCGAAGTAAAAAGGTTATCCTGCAACTGATATTCCGATCAGAGAGATATACGAAATACACATATTATTCTAAACACCGGTGACAAAGTTATCTTAGACTACCCGTAGTGGGGCGTCACTGGGCGAATTTGGGCTCTATAACGCCCCCTATAACGCCCACCCCCACTACGGTGGGGCGTTATAGGGGCGTTATAGAGGGTGATCGGGCGGGGGGCGTTAGCCCTTTAACGCCGAGAAGAGGGGAGAATGGTGGGGAATATAGCCGTTGAACGGCTATATAACGGTTATATATATATATATATATATATATATATATATTTTTTTCAATTTTTTTTAAATCTTACACAATATATATCACACATAATTTATAAAACTCACACACTCATTCCTCTCATACTCTCTCAATTCTCTTCTTTTTTTTTAAAAAATGGGCTCTCCCTCTTCCTCCACTCGACTCGGTCTCTTCGACGATGAAGAAGACGAGGTTGTTTCCGCCGCAATTCAACTTTTTGACGTGCCGGTTCCACGCCCAGTTATTAAGCGGAGACACCTCGAACGTGATCGTAACGCGGCCAATGATAATCTGATGAGAGACTATTTTGGGCCCAACCCACTCTACGACGACGAGACGTTCAAGAGACGGTTTCGAATAACCAAACGGTTATTTTTGCGTATAGCTAAGGATTTGGAAGAACATTCTCCTTATTTTAGGCAACGGTTCGACGCCATTGGAAAGCTTGGGTTCACTTCTATTCAAAAGTGTACGTCGGCGATAAAAATTCTTGCGTTCGGCAACACTACGGATATCAACGATGAGTATTTGAAGATGGCCGAGAAGACGACGAGAGACACGGTGGAGGAATTTTGCAAAGGCCTTGCCGACTTGTACACGACGCGGTATTTGAGAAAACCAACCTGGAACGACATGCAAAAGCTATACGATCACCACGAAGAAGTTCATGGTTTACCGGGCATGATTGGAAGTATAGATTGCATGCATTGGACTTGGGATAATTGTCCAACCGAATGGCGAGGACATCACACGAGGGGTGACCAGAAAGGTCCATCCGTTATTCTGCAGGCCGTATGCTCAAACGATCGTTGGATTTGGTACGCCAAATCTGGTGTCGCGGGGTCTCTTAATGACATCAACGTCTTGGAAGGTTCTTCTGTGATTGAGGATTACGTATCTGATAAGATGGTGAAGATCGGATTTTACGCGAATGGAACCTACTACCAACATGGATATGTCTTGGGTGACGGGATATATCCGGAGTACTCGATGATTGTGAAGACATTCAAAGACCCAATTGATGAGAAGCGACGATATTTCAAGAGGGTTCAAGAGGCGGCTAAGAAGGACGTCGAGTGTTGTTTTGGAAATCTTAAAAAAAAATGGCACTTTCTTAAAAATCCTTGTCGATTGTAGACGAAGGATAAGATGGAGGATTGTATGCGCGCAATTATCCTCATGCATAACATGAACAAAGAGGATAAGGGTCATGCGATATGTGCCGACTTTCGCCCCGAACATATCCAAGTGATGCCACCTGCGACGAATGAGAAGCGACTTCAAAACTACGCGATGTTGCGTTCTAGAGAGATACACAACTCTCTAAAAGCGGATTTGGTTGAACACACTTGGACCTTTAGGCCAATTGATTACGTGCCCGAACCGGTTGTGCAACAAGAAGAAGAGAGTGACGGTGAAGAAAACGAAGAAGACTACGACGATGTCCAATCCGATGATTAGTTTTTTTTTTAATTTTATCGTCTTTTGTTTTGGTTGTATCGTGTTTTTATTTTTATTTGTAACCTTTTTTTAATGAAAGTAGTTTGTTTTAAAAAAAAAGAAAAAAAAATAATAATTAAGTAATGATGGTGGGGCTTTATGGGGGCTTTATCCACTACACCATAAAGCCCCATAAAGCCCCTTGCCCAGTCAGCTGCCACGTGTCAGTTAATGCCCCATTTGGGGCTTTATGGGCCTTAACCACTACACATAGCCTTATAGAACATATTTATGATTACTGTTAACATTCTGAAAAATGCTCCTTGGGATCAGAATAATATAATTTTGGGAAAGTATATGATTGTAGAAAGATATATAAGGTTAATTGCAATACTCTCCCCATTTCCCCAATCTCCCACTCTATTTTTGGTGCCACCTCATCATTCCCCACCCCTTCCCATTTTTCCCCATTTTGTGTGCAATGATTTCCCCATTTCCCCAATCACTTTTTTATAATAAAATAATTAAAATAAAATACTAATTAAAACATTACAAATAATAAAAAAAAACTATTTTTTTATAAATAAAAATTAAATCCTAATATTACAAATAAAAAAAACTCCTAAAATTACTTATTTAATCCTAAAATTACTTTTAATCCTAAAATTACAAATTATAAAAAAAAAACTACTTGTAACACCCGAAGAGTTTTGCTCGAATTTTTTGAGCAATGGTTTTAGCCTCCTCGCTCGGGTCGCGTTCAATCCTATCGAGCTCACGACACATTTGCTCGCGTTCCATTAGTTCGAGTTCTTTCGCTCGTTGTTCTCGAGCTTTTCGTTGAAGGTCGATCTTCTCCCGTTGATACTCGTTAAACGTTTGAAATTCTTCTTTGTAAGCTCCACTCCCCGACGCTTTTCCTTTTCCTTTTGCTTTTTCTTTTGCTAAGCGTTTAGCTTTTTGGGTACCCATTGGAAGTGGATCTTCGGTTGGGCTCTTGGGAGAGGTTCCACCACAACCAAGGTTGAGATCGAAAGGAATGGATTGGGCTTGCGATGGACTATCGGTGTTGAAGCTCCGATTTGAATCGGATGTTTTGCTTCTTTTAGAAGCACCTTGTTCATCACTATCGCAACCTTCGTCCACCGCAAATGCCCCTCGCCATTTTTGGGACATTTTCACCACATCCCAAACCTCCATCTTGTCGAAAGCGCCCCTGTTCTCAAGCTTGAATCGATGATGGGTCGCCTTCAGAATATCTTCTTCGCTTTGGCCACTCCTTCGGTTACCCAAAATGTTGATGTAGGTGTTGTTCCACTTGGTGACCTTCTTGTTCATGTCGCCCCATTTCGAATACAATTGATGCTTGGTGCGAACAAAACTGTGTTCATTTGAGAAGTTGGGGGGAGGATAATGCAACAAATTGTGCCAATTTGCGGTAATTTTGTTCCAAAACGAATCCCTAGTTTGGGCGTCTCCTAAAATTAAGAAAGGAAAAAAAAATTGTTAGTAAACTTTACAAAAATATATAAACTTTACAAAAATATATAAACTTTTAAAAAATATATAAACTTTAAAAAATATATATATTTTACCCGCAATGGAACTCTCCGAGACATCGACCCAACATTTCGCCAACGCCACTTCTTCTTTGATTGTCCACGTAATAGGAATCCTTTTTTGTCGTTCGTCGGGTTGAGACGTTTGACCCGACTTCTTATTTCTTTTGGCGACGTGCTTCTTCTTCCTTGTTTGAGTGGGTTCGGTGGGTTGGGTTTCCATGACAATTTCTTCTTGAGAATCGGTTTGGTAGGTTTGGTTGAATTGGGGAAAATCGTCGGGACCAAGATAATCAAAATTCGGATAACCGGCCGGGGAATCCGCCATCGTCGGTACGTAACCGGGACTTCCAAATGGGTTTGGTTGAGAAGTGGGGGTTTGTTGCTCGGAAGGGTTGAAGTTGGAGAAGAAATTGTTGAAGTTCGACATGGTGTAGGAGGGTTGAGATTTTATAAAATTAAAAGGAAGTTGGAGATTATATAAAATTGAAAGGAAGTTGGAAGTGGGAGATAATATAAAGTTTAGAGAGAAATGGAGAAGTGTGTGTGAAAATGGGTTGAATGAGGTGGTTTAAATAGGTAGAAATGGTAAAAAGTAAAAAAAAAAATTAAATTTTTTAAAAAAAAAAGGGATTAAGCCGTTGGGAGGGGGGGGCCCACACCAACGGCTCTCTCCCCACTTTCAAAATCGTCGAGCTCGGCACCCCAATGTGCATCCCCGATCGGGGCTCCCGAACCCACCGCAGTGGTGTTCTCGATCCCACCGAAGCCACCGAACCCCCCCAATCTCCCACTCTATTTTTGGTGCCACCTCATCATTCCCCACCCCTTCCCATTTTTCCCCATTTTGTGTGCAATGGTTTCCCCATTTCCCCATTTCCCCAATCACTTTTTTATAATAAAATAATTAAAATAAAATACTAATTAAAACATTACAAATAATAAAAAAAAACTATTTTTTTATAAATAAAAATTAAATCCTAACATTACAAATAAAAAAAAAGTCCTAAAATTACTTATTCAATCCAAAAAAAAAAAGTCCTAAAATTACTTATTAAAAAAAAATTTCAGAAATTTTCGGGATCACTTTCCTCGTCTTCGTCTTCGTCGGATAAATTTTCTTCGGGTGGTGGAATGGTTTCCCAAACACGATCGATGTGCTCGATCAAATCGGATCGTAAACTATGATGCATACTACCGAGCATGCCGGGAAAACCGTTTTTAAAAAATGAAGGGGTGGGTATTTATAAGGTGAAGTTGGAAGTGGGAGATTATATAAAGTTTAGAGAGAAATGGAGAAGTGTGTGTGAAAATGGGTTGAATGGGGTGGTTTAAATAGGTAGAAATAATAAAAAGTAAAAAAAAAAATTAATTTTTTTTTAAAAAAAAGGGTATTAGCCGTTGGGAGGGGGGGGGCCCACACCAACGGCTCTCTCCCCACGCTCCAAATCGTCGAGCTCGGCATCCCGTCTCCCTTCCCCGATCGGGGCTCCCGAACCCACCGCAGTGGTGTTCCCGATCCCACCGAACCCACCGAACCCCCCCGAACCCCCCTTCCCCGAACCCATTGCTTTTAACCTTAAAAAAATCAGAATAAGTCTAGTAAAAATATATAGTGATTATAATTTTTCTATGAGGAATTTTATAGGAATGAATCAACTATCTAAGATGAAAATGTTTATTTAAAAACGTAACTATATTTCAGTATCCAAGGTGAAAATGAAGAGTTGCTATAAACGTAACTATTCTTATTTTTTAACCTAAATAGTTGTTCAAAAATGACAAAATCAAGAAAAAGGTACACAAAAATAAATTACACTACAAGGTTTATAACAGAAGTAAGAAAAAAAATATCACAAAACCTTGTAAAAGTCAGTTGATTATCGACTATATCATGAGTTTGTTTTCTCTATTAAAGATTACAAAAAGT
This sequence comes from Deinandra increscens subsp. villosa, assembly GCA_039602395.1. Taxonomy (NCBI): domain Eukaryota; kingdom Viridiplantae; phylum Streptophyta; class Magnoliopsida; order Asterales; family Asteraceae; genus Deinandra; species Deinandra increscens. The sequence continues at coordinate 28,558 of JBCNJP010001179.1, read as the reverse complement.
TACGATAAACATATTTTTTTAACACACAGAAAAAATAGGGTTATTAAACAAGTCTTGGGAAAACCTTTAAAGGGAATCATCTCATTAAACGTATCGCAAAAGAAAAAACAATATACCTTGTTCATCAACTCCAACGTATGCAAGCGGAGAATTTCCGATAAGCAGATCACGTGAATCATCGGGGTGAACGTGAGAATCGTCGTCGATTTCAAGATCGTCCGCAAGTATGAACTCATGTCATCAGGTGGTGTGGAGCCGCCTCGCATTATTGAGTCGAACGAAGTTTAATATTATAGGAGATGGGGAAGAAAAATGGAAGTCAAAGATGAGGATGGTTGAAGATGGGGGTGAAGATTATGATCCAGTTGTTTGAAATATAGAAAGAAGGAGATGATGGGTTTGTTTGATGTGAAATTATAGGGTCATAGATAAGGTATCTTTACTTGAAAGAATAGGTTAGTACATTGTACAAAATTGAGGGGATCGATGTTTGAAGCCGTCTCTAATTCTTGGAGGATGGCGGAAAATACCGAAATGCCCTTATGTGTAAATATGGGACCTGGACACTTGTAATGATTTTAGTGGTGGATAGGAGTTATTTGGTTAATGCTATAAGGATGGGTTAATATTTGTTCCCATCCCTATATATATATATATATATATAGGTTTAGGTTCAGCTAAAAAAACCATTTCACCTAAGAAGGCTAGGAAGCAATCACGTGCTGACATGTGTACATAACACACTAACACAATGCATAAAAAGTAAAATATGCTGACACACTAACACACTGGATACAATGTGTTAGTGTGTTATTGTCCACGTGTCAGCTTGTGATTGCTTCCTAGCCTTCTTAGGTGAAAGTGTTATTTTAGAATAACTTTACCCTATATATATATATATATATATATATATCAATCATATCATGGACTAACCGTGACAAATATAAAAATTAATCATATTTAGCGAGGATACATTCGGATTCTGTGGAGCATGTCAAGAACCATGGTTTGGAACCAAACTCGATCCCGACAAGACCACAAAGTCAGTTATTACACATGGCACGCCCTAAGGAAATATATCATTATAACCAATAGGAGCATAACCCCGTTAAGCGGGGACTGCATGGTGACGTCAAAGGATTAAATAAAAGTTACTACATTCAATTAGGTTGTCTGTAGTGGACGTGATATGGTCATTTTAGCGCCCAAACACCCCTCATGGCCATGGGGGTGCTATGCTGTAAACAAATGGGGGGAGCGTGATGTGCATGGCGCGGGGGGGGGGGGGGTGGGTAAATTTTAAAAATTACCGTTGACAATGGTTAGTTTTAAATTAACTTTTTCTCTCCCCCCCCCCCTCTAAATTACTCATCTTTTTTTACATTTTCACCATAAATCTTTCCACTTCCCTCTCAAATCTTCTACTCCTCTTTTTACATTTTTATATTTTTCTACCAACATTGTCATAATGGTGGATCAAAGAGGAGGAGTTCGAGTTCATCGTTTGTATAAAGAGGAGACGGAGTTCCGAGTGATTGATCCCAGTGGTAACGAATGTAAAGTTTACTGAGATCGCGTAAAATAATTAATTCAAGACAAACATATGTGTGAATTAATTTTTGACTAGGATATGGGGTGTGAGGATGATCTCATACACACAAATCGTACAGCAGATGAGCTACAAGCAAAACGAGGAAGATTAGTCTAGGTTATGCTAAAGTTTGACTAAATATACACAAGACGGATGTTGATGTTTGGAGATTCGCAATACGAATGATGAGAGTGTTTTGAAAGAATCTCTTATCGAATATGAGTGGTTATATGGAAGACCGTTTATTAAGTTAGACCTTTGGAAATATTTGAATGAAATATATTATGAGTAGTTTTTTTATGAAGTTATCTTTTATTTTTTATCAAGTTATGTAATTTGTTTTTATTTAATGAAATTATGTGTTTATTTTTTATTTTAAATTAAAAAATAATGATTGTGTAATGATTAAGGAGGGGCTCCATGACTACACCGATTTTTATCATGGAGTCCCTTACTGACTGGGGTGCTACGTGTAACGATTTGTCCAACACAGGGATTTTTTTTTTTTGAACGGCGGATAATTAATATTAAAGACAATCTAACTCAACATGAGTTAGGAAAAATTACAATGAAAGAAAATGATTAGGCAATCACTCGTTTCATCGAAACTTTAGTTTTTTATTCCTACGTACAAACCATGTAAACGAATGAAATACAATATCCTCAAATAACTCGTTGTTCCGAACGTTGAAGGTTGAAAAATAAGTCGTTTTCGCAGCCTCCAAATAGCCCACCAAGCCGTAAAAATGATAGAAAGGATGATGTCTTTCTTCATTCTCGGACAATTTTGATTTTTGACCAGTTGGTATGTGACCCATGGGCATCGGGGACAAGCCAATCGATATCGAGCCAAGCGGAAATCATGTCTACGAGTTTCAAAAACACATCACAACATCCAAAGATATGAGTTGTGGACTCAATATGAGAAGAGCAAAGCAGGCAAAGAAACGACTCAATCTCAAAACTGCGAAGTGAAAAGTTAAGACGGGTTAAAATATGATCAAGAAAAAGCCTCCAAATAATCATGTTAACCTTCTTGGGGACATAACGAATCCATTTGTTTCAAACTCGCCTACGGGAAGATAATGAAGATCAATATGTTTACGAACCTCCTTAACCGTGAAAAAAGAATCATCATCAAGATCCTAAATCCAAGCATCATTATCATCCTGCAAGTGAATTCCATCTAAAACTGTCATGATACTGTTCAATTGTTCTTCTTCGGCTCCACCCCTAATCGAACGATGCCAAAACCAACACCAACCGGTATCATCACGATAATTAGCTATAAACCCATCCGTGTTCAAGTAAGTCCAACACTACGTCAAAAAGTGGCTTTGGCCACGGTTTTTTTAATAACGCATAGCCACTGTTTTGAAAAAAGCGTGGCCAAAGGTAAGAAATTCTCGTTTTAGCCACACATATTGTGTACCCGTGGCCAAATATATAGCCTTTGGACCCTTTTAGCCACGTATTTTTTTGTTTATGTGACAACAACAATCAGGTGCAGTGGCTTTAGCCACTGTTTTACAAAAACATGTGGCACTTATTTGTCACACTTAAAAAAGAGTGGCGAAATGCACCAAACGGCCACGGAATTTTTATGATTTTTTATTCGTGTGACCAAAAAGGAATGTATAGCCACGCTTAAATAATGTTGTGTGACGGAAGAGTAGATTTTATTACTTAGTAAATTAAAATAAAACAAAACTATTTATGCGTGGCTAAATGTGAGCAATGGCCACGCTTTTTACTTAGTTATGTGGCTAAAAGCTAGTACATATGGCCACTGTTATTAGGTTGTGTGACTAAATATTAGATGACTAATGGTCACGGTAGGTTGTGAGTGACAAAAATCTATTACCTATGGCCACATATATTAACCGTGACTAAATGGTAGGTTGTGAGTGACAAAAATGTATTTTATGGTCACGGTAAAATATTAAATGCGTGGCGAAAAATAGAAGATTTGTTTCCCTCTAAAACAACGCGCTTTTTTCAATTGTACCATTAATTCGAGCGGGTTAAAATCTGCTACCCTATATATCATCATCATTGTTATTTTCCTTTTTACCGCCATCCCTTTCTTGATCTCAAATTCTCTACACCAATTCTCTCAAATTCTCTACACCAATTCTTGTATCAAATGGCCGATAATCAACGCTCCCTTAATTACTGGTATGTGAAGCATAACCGTATTTTTTTGGTTTACAGTAACAGGAGAAGAAGATCCTTCAAGTCCCACAAATCTGTGATTAAACACAACGATGAGAACATCCTGAAGCAACTATATGCGCAGAAGATTCCTGATTGTTTTGCCTACCATGTTGAGACAGCGAAATTATTTCGTGTCCTTGATACAAAATTCAATGAACCTGAAGAAGAAGATGAAGAAGAAGATGAAGAAGATCATGAAGAAGCAGATGAAGCAGATGAAGAAGAAGAAGAAGAAGAAGAAGAAGAAGAAGATGATGATGATGATGATCATGATGATGACGATGCAAGTTCATCAGGATCATACATATCCGAAGATTGCAGTGATCCGGATTATTAATTAATGGATGTTTGTGTTGAATTATGAACAAATTAAGAACACTGTTTTATATGTTTATTTTTAGTTATGATATTATCTTGTGATATGGCCACTCATATTAAACATTGGTTGCGTGACAAATTATGACAAATGGTCACGGTATATTAATTTTAGGTGGCTAAAAGAAGAATACCAACAGTGTACGGCGCTTGTAATCATTACTATTTCATTTACTTTATCTTTCAAATCTCCATCTACCACGCCCCTCGAGTATCGATATATACTATCTCTGTATCAGTTTTCATCATCATCTCCACCATGACCCTTTTCTCCCAGTCTTTCTCTCTCTGTTTTTCGTCCATCATCGACGGCAAAAAATGTGGAATTGGCATCATCCGTATGTGGAAAACGGTAAGTTATCATCTTCACCACTGAAATTCGATTGAAATTTTCGTCTCAGATTTGGTAATTTTATCATGTGCAGGGAAAGATTGCACTCTGTATCTCCTGCGAGCAGATTTTAAGTTATTGTGGAAACCATGGAGACGAGGAGTCTCTAATGGTTCATACAAATGCTTTACTGAGAGCAGATTTTAAGTTATTGTGTAATTCTATAAGAGTCAGCAGTAAGGGCACATGTTGAGGTTTGCAGGACTTGTATTCTTCAGGTGCTTCTCTCCCTTCTGGCCCCACGAGCCTGATTTTTCTTCGGCCACTTCTTCTCCCTTTTGGCCCCATGAACCCGATTTATCTTCAGCCACTTCTTCACCATTTTCAGTTGATCATAAGCAATTGCATGTGAGAAAGCAAAGAGGGACTTGTTCTCTCTTTTCACTTGATCAGAAGCAAGTGCATGTGAGAAAGCAAAAGAGGGATTTTTCTTCAGCCGCTTCTTCTCCATTTTAAGTTAGTAGTTTTTCAGTTGTAATTTTATAGATCAATGTATTAATGGAATCATAACCTTTGGATTATGTATGTAATTGTGTTTGTTAAAGCAGCAGTTGATTTTGTTTGTTTATTTTTGACTTTTATTGACTCTGGTTTGGTCAAAGAGAGGAGACCTGCAGGCACAATCAAAAAAAGGAAACACTTGACTCAAAATTAAGATCCATAATTATATATATTCCAGAATACATAAAGAAAAAAAACAAATATTGTTGATACTGTAGTTTGCTAAGATTCAAAAACATTACAATGATGATCAATTAATCGGTGGTTTTTCGTAATATCATTCCAGTACAGTCAGCTCTATGGTAAACATTGTGACGTGCATCTACGGATGGCAATACATTATCGTTGTGAGGAAAAACTACCGTACTAAATTCTTCATTGGCATCGTCTTCATAATAATCTCTGTAATTTCTGGGAGGTGTCATAAAGACAATATGCAGTTTTTTATCCAGCTGGTCTTTGACGTAAAACAACTGTTGTGCTTGTGACGCGAAAATGAACGGGTCCTCCTTGTGACCTAGTCTTTTAAGGTTGACCAAAGTGTAACCAAGACTATCTTTTTTGACCCCCTGTGTATTCTCAACCCAGTCGCACATAAATAGAGGGATGGTTTTAATATGGTAATCTAGTAGCCATATCTCTTTTAAAACCCCATAGTAAGGTTTTTTTCCATAGGTTAAGACCTCGTTAGAGATGTGCATGTCATTTACCTCTACACCAACCCCGCTGTTCTGGTAAACCCTACCGTCTCGAGATTTTGTACGAAATGAATAGCCATTGATGTCATATACTTCATATTTCCTCACGCTTCTGTGCGGACCATGTGAAATCCACCTAACGGTCTCTGATATAGTTTCTGGGGACTCCGCCATCTCCTTTTCAACCTGAAATTCATAGTAGGTTCATCAGGAGAGTTCATTAGGAATAGGAAGATTATAGCTCTTCCAAAAATAAAATAAAGTTGTTCCGGACAACTCAGGTCAGTTGTTCCGGAAAGTTACAGTTCATCCGGAATTAAAACTATAAGAAAAATAGTTTCAGTTCACCAGGAAGGTTATAGTTCATCCGGATAGAAAATAGAGTTATTCCGGACAACTCAGGTCAGTTGTTCCGGAAAGTTACAGTTCATCCGGAATTAAAACTATAAGAAAAATAGTTTCAGTTGATCACCAGGAAGGTTATAGTTCATCCGGATAGAAAATAGAGTTATCCCGGACAAGTCAGGTCACTTGTTCCGGAAAGTTACAGTTCATCCGGAATTAAAACTATAAGAAAATAGTTTCAGTTCACCAGGAAGGTTATAGTTCATCCGGATAGAAAATAGAGTTGTTCCGGACAACTCAGGTCAGTTGTTCAGGAAAGTTACAGTTCATCCGGAATTAAAACAATAAGCAAATTTAGCTGACCTTGTTGCGTAACCATTTACCAAATGTTGTGCTCTGCTTCTTAGTAAGGTCATTTAGTCTACTACCAGGATGTTCCTTTTCCAAAAATTTCATGTGTTCTCTGCAATTACATGAATTGAAGTTATCTATAAAAGTTTATAATTAATTAAACAGATAAAAAAAGGTTAATAATCTAAATTACTTACTCGATATAATGCTCAATTTCAGGCGTATTTAGCAACACAAATAAATGCGCTTTCGATAGGAGCTCTGGAGAGACTTCAACTGATCTACCAGCTGACCCAGGACTTCCATCCGCACTGCTATGCTTTTTAGTTGGAACACCAATAGTTGTGATGTTTTTTTGGTATTCGCTGAGAAACTCAATCGTTTCTTCTACAATGTTCTCCTCAGCAATGCACCCTTCTGGATAAGTTTTGTTTCTCACGTGGCCCTTAATTACCTTCATACACCTTTCAAATGGATACATCCATCGAAAGCATATTGGGCCACATAATTTTACCTCCCTAGTAAGGTGCACCGTCAAATGAAGCATAACATCAAAAAATGATGGCGGGAAATATTTCTCAAGCAGGCATAGTGTGACACAAAGATCTTCTTGCAATTTGTCTAGCTCTTCGACGTTGATCTCTTTGCTGCATATTGATTTGAAAAAAAAACAGAGCCTTATAATAGCATATCTTGTCGGTTCAGGCATGACTGACCGAATTGCAATTGGCAGAAACTGTTGCATCAGCATATGATAGTCATGTGACTTGAGCCCCACAAGTTTCTTGTCCTTTAGACTAACCAAACTAGAAAAGTTAGAACAATAGCCTTGTGGAACCTTCAAGTTATACAACGTGTCACAAAACTTTTCCTTTTCATCTTTTTGTAACGTGTAACACGCTGCAGGAAGTACTATGTTGTTCTTGTTCTGTTTAGGCTGCAACTCTGGTCTTAACCCCAAAAAGTTCAGATCCTTTCTCGCTTTCAGTCCATCCTTCGTCTTTCCGGGAAGGTTGAGCAGAGTTCCAACAAGACTCTCAGCCACATTCTTTTCAATATGCATGAAATCAATGCAATGTTGGACACTATTATGCCTCCAGTATCTAAGTCTTCGAAACCATATATTGAATTTCTTCCAATATGGTGGCTTCTCTTTGTTCTTTCTTTTTCTCTTATCAATCTTCCCCCCTCTTCCGGTTGAGGTCTCTGGGATTTCTGAATCAGTACACCTTAATCCCTTTCCCCATTTGTTGCTGATAAGTTGAACTTCTTCGTATATCTGTTCTCCGGTCATAGGATCAGCAGCAACTTCCAACTCTTGTTTACCATTGAAGGCCTCTGTTTGCTTTCGGAAGGGATGCGTATATGGTAGATATCTTCTGTGACCAGCATAACACTGCTTGGCTGAGAAAGGAAGCCTAATGCATTTAGTTTCTTCCCGACATACCACACAACCACGGAATCCACTGTACGGGCAACCACAAAGTGTACCAAGTGCAGGGTAGTCATTAATCGTCCATAAAACAACTGCACGCAAAGTAAACTGTTCTTGCGCATACGCATCATATGTTTCCACACCTGCCTCGAATAACAGCTCTAAGTCATCAATTAATGGTTCCAAAAACACATCAATATCGTTTCCAGGCGCTCCCGATATTAATAACGAAAAGCATGATGAACTTTCTTTTCATACACAACCATGGTGGAAGGTTGTAAATGACAGATAGAACCGGCCACACACTGTGATTTCTGTTACCTCTATTTACGTCGACCCCATCAGTTGAAATGCCAAGACGAAGACTTCTAGGATCGTCAGCGATTTCGGGATATTTGTCATCGATGGCTTTCCATGCCGGTGAATCGGATGGGTGTCGTAACACACCGGGTGTTTTGGAACTGGTGGCATGCCATCTTAGATCCTCCGCTGTGGTTTTCACTTGAAACAGTCGTTTCAATCTTGGAATGATGGGGAAATACCACATTACCTTTGCAGGAGTATTGTCGTATAGTTTCTTAGTCCTCTCATCCACCTTCCACCTGGACTCACCACAAGTTGGACATACAGTTAGGTCCTTGTTCTCCTTCCTGTACAGAATACAATCATTGATACACACATGTATCTTGGTGTACCCTGCACCCATTGACTTCAAAATCTTCTTGGCCTCATATGTATTCTTCACAATCTCATTACCTTCAGGTAGCATCTGTTTCAGCAAAACTAAAAGTTCATTAAAAAATTTATCTGATCCCCCATGCTTAGTCTTCAAGTTCAGTAGTTGAACCAAGGCAGATAACTTTGTGAAGGTATGGCATCCTTCATACAGAGGCTTCTCAGCATCCATGAGTCGTTCTTGAAACTTCTCATGGTCCTCATCGAAATTTTCTTCAGTAGCTCTGACCATTTTTATTGTTTCGGCTGCATCCAATGGAACTCCGGAATCGAAAAATGATTCCGTGTGAAGCTCCTCTCCTGCGGGCTCGTCTATCTCTCCATGTTTAATCCACCTTCTATAAGTCTGATCGAATCCCTTTGAAAATAAATGAAATTCTACATCATCAACCTTAAAAGAGTAATGGTTTAGACAATTAACACAGGGACATGGAATTTCATTACTCTCCAAATTGGTAACTGCAAACAATAAGAATGATTTAACTCCATCGGCATATGATTGCGTGGTTCTACTGGTTTTCATCCAAGACTTATCCATGTTTGTTTTGCTAACAGATACAACAACAAATTCTGTCGATTGATATGTGAACCTGTTTATTGGAGAAGTAATAGGACGGAGGGAAAATTCTGTCGATTGATATGTGAAATTTTCAATTGAGTTCGCTCTAATTTACCCCGCCTCTTTTAAAATTGGAAAATTGGATTTTAATAATCCAAGTTATTACCAATTGGCCAATATTAATCCCAATTTCAAAATTGGCCTACATTAATCCCAATTATTAAGGTGTTGGATTTCATTGGACCCCCGTTAAGTTTTCCTTAACTCCGTTAGTTTTTTGCTGACGTGGCACTGATTAATAAAAGCCACGTGGCTGCCACGTCAGCAAAAAACTAACGGAGTTAAGGAAAACTTAACGGGGGTCCAGTTAGAATCATATTTAAATAAATTAAAACGAAAATTACTCTTGATCCTGAGAAACTCTAGTTCATCCGGTTCTATTACTGAATAACTCTTTATAATCCTGAAGAACTCTAGTTCATCTTCCCTCAATCCTCATGAACTCAGTGGGTAATTTTGACTTTCTTCGTTTAATTTTGACTTCTTAATTTGATTTTTGAGATCGTGTGACAGTAATTTCGGATAATTTCAGATCGTGTGATTAAAATATTAGTGGTTTTTTGATATCTTGTAGGAATTTCAGTTGGAGAACGTGTGAAAATAATTTTTGTAGGATAACCAAAAGTCCAACAATTATAATGTGCAGTCCTCATGAACTCAGTGGGTAATTTTGAAATTAATCAAATAAGACCTATGGTATACTCTAGTGATTACACATCTGATAAGACGCATACTCAAGTGATTTGCACATATAACCATACCACTTGATCAGTAATGAGAAACTTCTCACCTCCAACATCAAAACCTTTTCAAAATCCTTATCAAACCTTTTCTCAAAATCCTTAAGAAACCCTTTCTCAAAACACTCAAATCCTTCTGAAAATGGCAAGCTTGAAAGAATTAGTTGAAGATTATTTGCAGATAAAGATTGTTGCTACCCTGGACAGGTACGAGGTGATTATCAGGGCAGAGAGACAGAGTGTCTTAGACGGGATGGCCCTGCTCAACCAGGTACTTACAGAGCCACCAAGTCCATCAAGATACCAGATGGCTACTTTTCTGGTAGAAGAGATACGCGTCTCCGATGCCAGACTTCAAATGTTGGTTCAACAGAGGCAAGAAGCAATGAGTAGGCATTTGGAGTTGATGAAGGAGATGGAATCTAGGTTCCCGTGAACCTCAACATGCAACTGCTCTGTTTCTTTTTTTTTTAGGAATGAACATGTAAATTAGGAAACAATTTTGTGTATGGAATTGGAATCAGTAGTATGAAATCCACTTATTGTTATATACTTGTTTATCTATATCTATTTTTGTTTATTAAATCAATCTGTTAAACAAAAACCCTAATCCTCGAAAACAGAGACGATCAAAAACCCTAAACACAAAAAAACAGAACCCCCATTTCCGATTGAAAGATGGAATTTTCATTTTCAAAATTAGAAAACTAGAAAACATGTTCAAATCAACTGTTTTCTATCTCTACATTACATTAGATTTCCGTCGACGATGCGTTGGAGCAGACGGCGACGGAGGTAACGGAGGAGAGGTCGAGCGGTTGTGCGTATAAACCCTAGAAAGTGAACGCCCATTTTCTTTTGTATATATTTGGAAAACGAAAATATAAAACAGAAAACAGTAAAAAAGGTGTTTTCCATTTTTAGTTAAAATTTAGAAAACACTATTTTCTGTTTTCCTAGAAAACAGTAAAAAAGGTGTTTTCCATTTTTAGTTAAAATTCAGAAAACACTATTTTCTGTTTTCCTTGTTTTCTTGGAAAACAGAAATGGAAAACACCCCCTGTTTTCCACAACTAAACGCCCCCTTAAATTTTGGGGAATTATAATTCTAAATAAATTATATAAAAAGATTTAAGATAAAAATTAAATAATGGGTCAATTTGGGGTCAAATGGGTCAATTTGATGTGTTTAGGACCAATGAGTCCCAATAAGGTGTGTAAGTAACCAATAAGTTGTGTTTAGAACCAATGATGGCCCAATTGGTGTGTATGTAACCAATAAGTTGTGTTTAGAACCAATGATGGGCCAATAAGGTGTGTATGTAACAAATAAGTTGTGTTTAGGACCAATGGGACCCAATAAGGTGAGTTTAGGGGAAACGAGGGCCAGTTGGGACCAATGAGTCCCAGTAAGGTGTGTATGTAACCAATAGGCATGTTTAGGACCAATGATGGCCCAATAAGGTGTGTATGTAACCAATAAGCATGTTTAGGACCAATGATGGCCCAATAAGGTGTATGTAACCAATAAGTTGTGTTTAGGACCAATGAGACCCAATAAGGTGTGTTTAGGGGAAACGAGGGCCTGTTGGGACCAATGAGTCCCAGTAAGGTGTGTATGTAACCAATCAGCATGTTTAGGACCAATGATGGCCCAATAAGGTGTGTATTAAATAAAGTTGTGTTTAGGACCAATGAGACCCAATAAGGTGAGTTTAGGGGAAACGAGGGCCAGTTGGGACCAATGAGTCCCAGTAAGGTGTGTATGTAACCAATAGGCATGTTTAGGACCAATGATGGCCCAATAAGGTGTGTATGTAACAAATAAGTTGTGTTTAGGACCAATGAGACCCAATAAGGTGTATGTAACAAATAAGTTGTGTTTAGGACCAATGAGACCCAATAAGGTGTATGTAACAAATAAGTTGTGTTTAGGACCAATGAGACCCAATAAGGTGTGTTTAGGGGAAACGAGGGCCTGTTGGGACCAATGAGTCCCAGTAAGGTGTGTATGTAACCAATAAGCATGTTTAGGAGCAATGATGGCCCAATAAGGTGTGTATGTAACAAATAAGTTTTGTTTAGGACCAATGAGACCCAATAAGGTGTGTTTAGGGGAAACGAGGGCCAGTTGGGGCCAATGAGTCCCAGTAGGGTGTGTTTAGGGGAAACGAGGGTCAGTTGGGACCAATGAGTCCCAATAAGGTGTGTATGTAACCAATAGGCATGTTTAGGAGCAATGATGGCCCAATAAGGTGTGTATGTAACCAATAAGCATGTTTAGGACCAATGAGTCCCAATAAGGTGTGTTTAGGGGAAACGAGGGCCATCTGGGACCAATTAGTCCCAATATTAAGGTGTGTATGACGTAACCAATAGGCATATATGTTTAGGACCAATGATGGCCCAATAAGGTGTGTATCTACCAAATAAGTTGTGTTTAGGACCAATGAGACCCAATAAGGTGAGTTTAGGGGAAACGAGGGCCAATTGGGAGCAATTAGTCCCAATAAGGTGTGTATGTAACCAATAAGCATGTTTAGGACCAATGATGGCACAATAAGGTGTGTATGTAACAAATAAGTTGTGTTTAGGACCAATGAGACCCAATAAGGCGTGTTTAGGGGAAACGAGGGCCAGTTGGGACCAATGAGTCCCAGTAAGGTGTGTATGTAACCAATAAGCATGGTTAGGACCAATGACGGCCCAATAAGGTGTGTTTAGGGGCAATGAGGGTCATTTTAGGATACAATTATCATTAAATTTATTGCTTAGTATTCCATTTTACATTTAAAGATTATTTTAAAGGTATGTTTAAAATAAAGTTAAATACGATTTGCGTTCCTGTGGTTTGGTGGTTTTAACTTTTTGAGTCCATGTTAACTCTTTAAAATTCAAGATAAATCGTATTAATTGAGTTTATATTAAATCCGATAAATGCTGTCACGTCCTTATTAGCTGAGATGTTTTCACCCGGATCGATCCTATTAATCCCCAAATTACTTCCCACCATTTTTCAAATTTCCCAAAATTCATTGATCAGTTCCTATTCAACTCCCTCTAACCAAAACTTTATCACCAAAACGATTCATTACTCTCTTCTTCCATATATCACTAAAAGTTCATCTACCTAATTGATTGATCAGTTCCGGATTCATCACACTATCATCTTCAGAAGATCACTACCTAATTCCCGTCAGTATATATTAATTTCACTGTCATCTTCAGTAGATCATTTTCATCTCAATTATTTCATCTTAATTATTCCATCGCATTTATTTCATTAATTCTCTATTTATTTCACTGTCATCTACAGGATTCATCTGATTTAACAATGGAAATTGAAGGTGAAGCATATGACAATGAATATAATTATTCGGAAGATGATGAAATGTATAACAATGCCGATCAATCGGATAATGAAGAGGAAATGGATAACAATACTGACGATGATTCGGGTGAAGAGGACATGGAAAACATTGATGCCCAAGTCGAAAATGATGCCCAAGTTGATACCCAAGTAGTCGACAATGAGAATGTGGAAGCCTCTGCTCCCCAAGCAAACAAGAGGGGGATGACGCGGTTGGTACAGTGGCGTGCCAGATTTGAGAAAAATGGTGAGGAAAAATGGCCACTAACATTTGATGCGCTGGGAAGGGTTGGCGGGGTCCATAGACCAAAATTTTCGAGTTTTATGGGAGACATTGTAAGGGCAGGGGTTGGATTGAGGTATCTAGAATGGAGGAAGGTGCCAATAGAGGACAAGAACAAAATGTGGGCAGCGATTCAGGTTATGAAACAGATTAAACATTTTCTCATATTAGGTTTGTTATTGAATTCCATGCGACTAAAATATCCTGTCATATGTTATTTTTTTAGAAATATTTCAAAATTGAAGACTTTCGAAGGAGAGCTATAATGGTACGGCTTGGTGGGTTGCTAAGGAGTTTTAGAAGAAATATGTTGGAAAAACACATTCGTCCCAACCTAGCAAAACCCACCGTGCTTGAGAAAGTTCCAAAGATGTATCGCACTATTGTGAAAAAGGAAGACTGGGACAGATTTGTAGCATATACAAGATCTGAAGAATTCGAGGTTTTTATTCAATTCAAACTGCAGATTTCATTAAGTAAGCTAATAAGTGTTAATTAATGAGATTATAATTATATATCCTACTGTTCTGTTGGAAAGGCTGCGTCAAAGATTGGAAAAGAGGTTCGAGCAAATTATACTTATGATCATTCAATGGGGCGGGGAGGATACGTCTTTCTGAGAGAAAAACTGGTAATAAGCTAAGTGTGTTACACCCAGTCATGGTTAAGAACGTTTATGTTTCAAGTCTGATATATATTATTATTATAATACAAGGTACAAAACAAAGAAATTGCAGCTGATGATTGCCCCTCTCGAGCGTTTATGTGGAGGAAAGGAAGGGTAAATAAAGAGGGGGAATACAAAACCCCTGTGGTGAAGGGCATAGCAGATGATATAGTAAGTTTAATTGCTATATATATACCTAATTATTCACATGTTAAAAATTAACAGCACCTCATTAAATTAACTAAATTATATTACTGCAGGCCGAGAATGAAACAAAGATAAATGCGGGATCTGTGACAGTAGAACCGGGAACGGATGCCCTGACACTGGTCCTTGGCAAGGAAAGGGGTGGATACCTAAAAGGTATTGGGTATGGAGTGACTTCCCGTGGATATTGGGGTGCTCCAAAAGGGCGATCAAAAGAACGGATCGAAAAACTTGAGGCGGAACTAATAAATGAAAGACAGCTGCGTGAGAAAAAGGATCAAGAGGTTGAGCGCCTCACTGATATGGTTAAATCACAGGATGAGAGAATTGATAAGCTTATGGCGGCTATGGAGTCTGTGATTCAAGATAAACAAGTTCATAGAGCGTCTGTAAGGGACAAACTATATATATATATATATATATATATTTATTTATTAATTAATTAACTAATTGAATTAATTGTACATAGGACATGATCAATTCTGCGCGCAATACATCGCGGAAACAATCTACTCAATCAAACTCATCTCAAAGGTCGGCCGATAAGGTACGGATTTGAAACAGTTCTGAATTTGAGTTGATCTGGAAGATTCTAGTTCATCTGGATGAACATGCGTCTCTACTTATAGTTCATCCGGATAGTTAGAGTTCATCCGGATAGTTAAAGTTCCTCAGGATAGGTAAGGTTCATCAGGATAGTAAAAAGTTCATCAGGATAGTTAGAGTTCATCGGGATAGTTAGAGTTGATCCGGAAGATTCTAGCTAGTTCATCTGGATGAACATGCGTCCCTAGTTATAGTTCACCGTGTTGGTTATAGTTCATCCGGATAGTTATAGTTCAGCAGTATAGGTAAAGTTCATCAGGATAGTCAAAGTTCATCAGGATAGTTAGAGTTGTTCCGGAATATAATTAATAATTAACTGTGCCGGCTATGATAAGTTCATCAGGATAGTTAAAGTTCATCAGGATAGTTAACTAATGTTTAGCCGGTTATGATCGATATGATTTTATTAATTAATTGAATTGTAGGTCTCTTCTGCGACTCTATCACAACACACTCCTACATCTACAACAGCGTCGCAAAAGGAAAGGGTAACTATTTTAATTTACACAGTTGTGTACTTCCCTTATAACTAATTGCTATATGATCATTTAATTAAATGCTGATGCTGTCTTTAGGTGAGAAAGAGAAAAATGACAGAAGCAGCAGCTGCTGCAGCCAGTGATGCTGGGGCATCAGAGCAGGAAGTGGTATATATATATATATATAATTAATTTAGAAATTTGACAAATCGCTTTGACGTTATCGTTAATTAATATATATATATGTTAATTACTAATCAGTTAATTACATGGTGTCAATTTAGGAAAAGAATAAGAGACATGCAAAACCTGCAGCTCGTAAAGTACCTCCTAAGAAGAGTGATCTTCAGTTGGAAAAACCAAATAATTATGATGCCATTGCAGCTGCTACCGATCTGCAGCCAGTAATCCAAGAGGTATAGATTAGTATATACCACAATTTTTGTATTCTATTTTTTACTTTAATTAATTAATTGTTTATATATATGCTATAATTAATAATAATATTATTATTATTATGTCACTTCTGATCAGGGGAGCCAAACTGCGACGTTGCACATGGAATGGGATCCACTGAACGTCGTGGGAATGGCTGAATTATTACCAAAACAAAAAGATGAGAAGATTCATGGAAGTCCATTAGCTCCTGGTTGCCGTAGAATTAGAGTTTATCAGGTAAAAAAGGGTGCAACATTTTTACCATTCCCAGTAGATGGTAAAACAACGCTTTCGGAGGTTGAAAATAAATATATTATTGCATGGCCGATGAACCGAATGATCCTTCATTCTAATAACAAGTCAGATAGATCACAGCCGGTTGATCATTCTACGGTTCAAAAAGTATTGGAACAACCACAGGTAATTACTACATTAATTAATCGTATCCGCTAATTAATTAACTTTATATATATATTATATATATCTGATCGGTTTTATTTGTCATGTTTCCAGGTAAATAATGATCGGAAAAAGATGCAGAAAGTAGTGTACGTAGCACCAAACCAGCTGAAGAATCAAAATGTGATAAATAGAAAAATCACACGGCACCAGCAGAAGCAGCTGATCAGCACGGACAAGAAATTATAATTAATTATTATAGAAATTAAACTTTGATTAGCTAGTGTCGTATGTTATCTTTTTTAACAGCGTCATGATTAGTGTATGTACATTAATTTTTAATTATAATATATGATTTTTAAGGTTTCTCTATACTAATAAATTAATATATAATTAATTGTAATTAAGAAAATATATGTGACCATATATATAATACCAAAGGCCACACTTTTTATATTTTAACGTGGCCGTTGCCACCATTTGGCCACGCTTATTGGGACAAATTATCTGATTTCAACTACCCTTTGGCCACTTTTTTTTTTTCCCAATTATATGTGGCTAAAACACAAATATACGTGACCATATAATACCAAAGGTCACGCTTTTTATATCTTAACGTGGTCGTTGCCACCATTTGGCCACGCGTATTGGGACAAAATATCTGATTTCAACTACCCTTTAGCCACTTTTTTTTTCCAAATATATGTGGCTAAAACACAAATATACGTGACCATATAATACCAAAGGCCACGCTTTTTATATTTTAATGTGGCAGTTGCCACCCTTTGGCCACGCTTATTGGGACAAAATTTATGATTTCAGCAACCCATTTGGCCACGTTTTTTCATATCATATGTGGCTAAAACACAAATATACGTGACCATATAATACCAAAGGCCACGCTATTCATATTTTAACGTGGCGGTTGCCACCCTTTGGCCACGCGTATTGGGACAAAAATTATAATTTCAGCAACCCATTTGGCCACGTTTTTTTATAACATATGTGGCTAAAACACAAATATACGTGACCATATAATACCAAAGGCCACGCTTTTGATATTTTAACGTGGCCGTTGCCACCCTTTGGCCACGCGTACTGTGACAAAATGTATGATTTCAGCAACCATTTGGCCACGTTTTTTTATAATGTATGTGGCTAAAACACGAATATACGTGACCATAAAATACCAAAGGCCACGTTAACCAAACACATGTGGCCGTTGGAACCCTTTCGCCACGCTTTTCTGAAGAACTGTTTGATTACAACAACAAATATTGGTACCCTTTAGCCACGCTTATAGGTGGCTTCAGCCACTGATATTGTAACGTGGCCGTAGGGTACATATGGTCACGGCACCTATGGTGTCGTTTGGAATGGAAAAAAAAAACGTGACAAAACACCTTTTGTCACGGTTTTTTTCCGTGGCCAAAGGTGAATTTTGACGTAGTGCAAACAAACAAGGAAAACGATGACATAAAGGACGATCACCCATCCAAACTTCCTTCCAGAACTTAGTCCCATTATTGTTTCCAACATGTTTACAAATAACATTAGAAGGAAGAAACCTGAAGCATGGTCCTGATCAGCCTCCGACACTATCCTATTCCAAGCACTCGACGGTTTGCCAATAACTCCACAACCAAAATCAGGCCCATGTATAGCTCTAATCACTCGAACCCATAAATCATTGTTAT
This sequence comes from Deinandra increscens subsp. villosa, assembly GCA_039602395.1. Classification (NCBI taxonomy): domain Eukaryota; kingdom Viridiplantae; phylum Streptophyta; class Magnoliopsida; order Asterales; family Asteraceae; genus Deinandra; species Deinandra increscens. The sequence continues at coordinate 10,414 of JBCNJP010001179.1, read as the reverse complement.
TATTGATGAATCTCCACTTCCATTTGAAAAGCAACACCATGTTCAAAGCAAATAAGCTACCAATACAAAGCCTGTCATGATCTTTACAAGCAGGAAGGAGAGGCCATTTAACCCATTATATAAATATACAACACAAATTGAAAGTGAATAGTGAGCTTTTGCTTTCTCAAACTTTCACCACATAATTTTGCCTCATTGACAAATTTAGTCCCTCTCTTTTCTTTACGTTTGGCCAGATTTAGCCCCTCCCTTTTTCTGCCAAGTGGGTTTCTTCTACTTCTGGAGCCACGCTTCTTCTTTTTATTTGCTGAAATTGGCGGTCACCTCCACATGTATTGTCTTTGACAGCTTTATCTTTCTGGCCTCCTCACATAAAGCCTCACTTTCTCTCCACGTCGGCTCAATTTCCATCCACAACTGGCCGATCAAATCAAAGGATCATCATCACTTGCATCAGCCTCTATTAATCCGAAGAGGTGAGTTCGATGATGGCATTCGCACTTTTTGTAAGAGGTCTTCACTTTGGCTTTAGTATACAAACGAAAATAGAAATCGGTTCTTGCGTTGGAGTTGGACGAACTTTAGGGTTTCTTCACGTTTCTGTTCTTCTATTTTTCTAATTGTTAAATTTTGTTTTTAATTGATGAATGTTTTTGGGGGTTTTCATCTGTGTTTTCTCTCTAATCAATCAAGGATTCTCATCCGATTTATTCGGTGGTTGTATGATATTTGGGGTTTTTGATGGCAAAATGAACATCATTTAAGAGACGTTTCGTATTTCAACGAATTTAAGTTTGGCGGTGGTTCACTTCCACATGCAGCCATCGATTTGCACCATTAAGGGCAATATATACCGGGTTGCGATCTTTAGTTTGGTGATTTGTTTCAAATCGTCAACTCAAGGTACGTCGTTTACCGACCTCACTTTCATGATATCTTTCTACATCTACGTATTTTGATTATTAGGGCTTTGATGTGTGCTTAGAATGTTAATTGCATCACTTATTCCTGTCAATCCGTCAATTTTATTTGCTATTGTTTTGATTGCATTTTGATATTAAATGGAACTCTGTAGGATCATTTTATTGTCCAGAACTTTGGGCCTTTTCTCAATATGTATTACTTATCTAATAGCAATTTTCATATTAGAAAGTACTGTGTTGGACCTTTAATTGAACTTGCTTCCTTTTTGTTTGTAGGATGGTGATGTTGTTTCTGATAAGTCAATTGTTTTTGTAATGGTATAATTTTGACTGTATATTGACACCAAAATGTAGCGTTCATGGAATATTATATCGGGCTAAAAAAATTTGCAGAATTTTTATTTCAATATCTTGCTTTTGTGACACATTGGTAAATTTTGCAGGTACAACATATACTCCACACAGTTGATGAGTTCAAGCACAGAACATATTATTTCCATTTACTTGCAAGCACGGTATTGTTCTATGATTCATGTTATTTGATTTGCATCTCTATTTTACCAGTTAATAGACCAATGTTTTCAAATTTATAAATTCTTTTTGTGTTAATTATAAACAAGGTATACAAGTCTTTTTTTTTTCATTCAGGTCATGGGTCATGTGTCATGGAGACAAAGATATTAATTGAGATAGGTATGGTGATACAAATTCAAATGAATGGAATTATGATATCTATAGTGTGTGATCATGATGATCCATTTGTTATGAAATAGAGTGTGATAAGTTCTTGCGATTTGGATTATGTTGATATAATATAAGTTGACTTCAAGGAATTAACTGACCGACCAAGGGAATTAATGGAGCGGTGAAGGAAGCTAAGATCCAATTCCTCCTACGAGCGAAGGTAAATGATAGTTACTAAAAGTATGTGGTATATTATTTATTAAACTTATTGTATGTCTACCTGCTATTGTATGTCTAATCCGAGGCTGGGCCGATTCTAAATGGTTATGATTCGATTATACTGCTAGCTTGGTATACTGAAAAACATGATAAATCTGGTGATAGAAATTCTGATATAGGTGAAGGTGATAACAACAAGAATTATTATTGGGGATAACATCACAATAATTGATTTCATATTAAATTATTTGAGGCCTGTAAATTCTCAAAACATCATAGCCTGGTACTTCTTTTGACAATTTTTAACTTTTTGATCATTTTTGCTTTCTCTGTCTTCAAAATTTATGATATTCCTTTGTTTGGTGCAATAGCTACACCATCAGATCACACATTTTTATTACTATAATAGACTTTATTTATTATTCTTTCACCCTTTAGTTATTAATCTAATACCATATGGGTTTGATTGGTTCTGATGAATGAAGGGGATCTTCCAAGAGCTAACTTTGAGGATGGTTTGTATCTGCTGGAGCAATAAGAGATACGGTATTTTTGAGTATTTGATTTCAAATCCTTTTTAATAATAAATTTGATGTCTCATCACGTGTATCATGATGCAGTGAATGAAAATGAGTTATTTTATAAGAATGGTAAGAAAAGAATGTTATTATAAATAATAATATAAATTTTGAAACAAAAATCAATTTTGGAGGTTTTAATTAAATTCACTTTGGGTGATTTTTAACCCGTTTGACTCATTCAAGCTGTTTCCATTTTTATAGTTTTGAAGCAAATGCCAGTTGGACACGTACATCGTCACTACTTTTATTCCGCAGTAAATTAAACATCTTTAGCATATTTTCTGTTAAACAAAAGTATAATTACTATATTTCTTTTATAAATTATAAGTGTGATTTTTGGAGTTGCAGGGAACAAAGAATCAGGAACAGAACGTGGATCTGTTAAAAAAATCTTGGAGCAAGTTTTCGAAGGAAAAAAGATGGAGATAGACAGGTATCCCTTTTCTTATGTTTTGCGAAATGACTTTCGTGTTCCTCATGGTCGGGTGTTGGTTATAACCTCTTTTCCAAATGATAAAAGGATTCTAATTTTTTGTTCCATCGTTGGGTGGTATGCCCACATATTTGATGACTAAAGAATTTGAGTACTCTTATTTTATTAACTGTTATTCTCTTAATAGATGTCAAGTGTCTGATGCCAAAGAAAATTAAGAAGGGGATGCATAAAATAGGGAATGATTAATATCACACTTAGGCTATGTGTAATGCTTGAGAAATTTCAAGCCCCTCATGGGGGCATGAGATGACATGTGGCATGTGAGGTGGCATGGGGGCTTGAAAAAAAAAGTGGTGTAATGGTCAAGCCTGTAACAGTTGCTACTGTTATGTAATGTTTTGAAAACGACATGACAATGTTTCATGTTCGTTCAACAAGCCTGTAACAGACTTTCTCTACTAATATTATGATGGTAGTATAACTGCTTAGTATATATGTTGTTAGACATGTTTAGCCTCATGTTTACTATATTAATTTTTACTATAACTTAGTCTACAGTTCCAACCCCGCGGCAACGCGCGGGGGGGTCACACAACTCGTTTTGAACAATGGCCATTGATAATATATTATGGGTCTTGGATGTGCGGTCACATCCGACCCTGGTCATTAAGTCCTCACTTGCAAAGTTATCTAATGTATTATGCTAAGTTTGATAGGGTTGATAAGAAAGTGATTATAAGGACGGATGTGCGAGGTCGATGGGCGGATGTGCAAGTGCTTACATGAGCATGTCGGGTGCTCTATAAATAGCTGAGACCAAGGCTGGAGCAAGGATCATCTTCTCTTCACTTTTACACCTTCAGTATGTGTTTCCTTACACTTCCATCTATAATAACACATGCGTTAATAAAATTACTTATTCTTATCTATTCCCAATATCTCTCTTGTTTTCTCTCAATCTAAGATCCAAATCATCTTTATAATCAATACCCCAATTTTTTTTTGCACAAATCACTTCAAGAGATTTCAAAACATTAACAGGAACACGAAAAAAGGGAAAAGTAATATGAGCCAATCAAACCCAAAACCAAAGTAACCAATGTAGCCCGACCACCAATCGACAATAAATTTCTTTTCCATTTAGCCAATATTTTCTTGAACTTCTCAATAATCGGCTCCCAACTAGAAATTCGGAACATATTCGAGCCCATGGACAATCCCCAAATAAGTAAAAGGGATACCATCATGTTTACAACTGGTAGGATTAGGAAAATGGTTCACTTCGTTCGAGCTAACACCAACACCAAAAATGGCCGACTTACTAAGATTAATGGATAAACCGGAGACCACGGAAAATTCCGAAGCACAGTAACAATATTTTTAACGTTATCCTCTAACCACTGACTAATAAAGATCACGTCATCTCCATAGAAAAGATGAGATAATGTAAAATTATTAAGACGAATACCACAAAAAAAGTGTGTCTCTTCCGCATCTTTAATAAACACATGAAGGGCTTCCATCACAAGAATAAACATAAAAGGAGCAATTGGATCGCCTTGACTAAGACCTCTTCCAATTAAAAATTTAGAGGACGGACTACCATTTACCAAAACCGACAATTTAGTTGAAGCAAGACAAGCACAAATTAAGCTGCACCAGTTATTACCACAACTCATAAAAAGCATCATAGTCTCCAAATAATCCCAAGAGTCTGAATCATAAGCTTTAGCAAAATCGATCTTGAATAATTTCTTATTTTTATGAAGAAACCAATCGACGAAGTTGTTTAACATCAACGGGCTGTCTAAATCTGTCTTCCTTTAATAAAAGTTGATTATTCCGAGCTTACAACTTGATCAATCACCCCCGCAAGTCTATTAGCAAGAACCTTAGTAAGGATCTTATATTGGATACCAATGAGACTAATCGGACGATAATTAGAAATTGTAACGGGGCTTCATATCTTCGGGAGGAGAGTAATAAAAAAGGAACTACACCCATTAGGGATCATAGCAGAATCAAAGAACTCATGCAGAAAACCCACGATATAATATTTATGTCCCAAAAATGCTTCACGAAATCTAAAGAAAAACCATCCTGACCCGGAGCTTTGTCTGAACCACAAGACCAAATGGGAGGTTGATCTGGATAATCGATGGCTTCATCTCAAGAGAAGTTTGATACATATCACTTATCAATTTAAAATGGGTACTACGATGAGCTATCCAAGGCACCTTATTTTTTCTAATTTTTTCTGATTTTTTCCTAAAAGATGTCATAATAGCATTTTTTTTTATGTCTACCAGAATTTCCAACCAAACACCATTAACTTTCACATCTTTAATGTTATTTGCCTTTGCTTAGTTAGCATTCACGATACTATGAAAGAACTTTGAATTTTCATCACCTTCCAAAACCCATTTAATTTTTGCCTTTTAAGCCAAATCTTCCAATAAAAGTCTTTTAGCATCCGAAAGTTATTTCATAAGATCACGTCTTTAAGCACCCAAATCATTAGAAATATCACCCGCGTCCACACGTCTATCTATATCTTGAATCGAAGTTTTAAACCCTGAATTAGTGTCATCATAGAAAGCACAAGATTTGCACCAAACTTTAATCTTGGATTTAAGATTCTTTTACTTATTTTTGAATACAACAAATTCTGAATCATGGACATAATTTTTGACCGAAACATCTTTCACCAAATCATCCAAAGCAGGAAAAGATAACCAAGAATTATAGAACTTGAATGGAGACGGACCGAAATCTATCATAGATGACGAAGTAAACTCAACCTATGATCAACAATCAAATTATCCAAAGCAACCAAGATTGTGGAATAAGTCAAGAAAATCATAGGAAAAAAGAAAGCGGTCTAACATGCTTGCATTGCGGCAATTAGCATCAACTTGTGTAAAATGAAAACCTCCCATAAAAACATCAACAAGCATACCATCATGAATAAAAGCTTTAAAGTTATTAGCATTAACCCTAGAGAAGGAATAATTGATCCTCGTTGAGATGTCTCTAACTGAATTAAAGTCACCACAAAAGATACATATACCCGGATGAAGAGACATGAAATCTAAAATCGAGTTTCACAATAAAACTTTAGCATGCTCATGAGAACATGATCAAACAAGTGAACCAAATATTTAACAAAAACCGAAGTATCCCAAATTGAAATAATACCCCCATAATTTCCATCTGAAGGAGAAAACACAAAATTAAATTGAAAATTTGGCCCCAATTAGCTTTGACGTGAAACAAGTCCAACTCTTTCATACGTGATTCCTGAATACCAACAAAGTTAACACCAAACAAACTTTTTTTGCATTTAGAATCCAACCCACTCCCACACATATTTACGGACATAACATACATTGATCCATCATCCGTTCACTCATCCTGTTAATAAAAGTTTAAATCCTCGGCTGTACCATCCATCTTAAGACCCATAATCTTACCCATTTTGATAAATTTTAAGAAGTCTTGAACTAGAGACCCGCCTTTATTTTTTTAAGCCGAGGGAGGACCTTCCAGTTCCTCAACGATCACATCATTCAATTCTAGGGCTTTCGAAAGATACTGGATATAATCTTCAAAACCAGGGGGCTTAGAACGACCAGATGATGATGAAGCTTGTGGTTCAATAACTTTTGGGGTAGCTTCGGTTTGAATCGGAGCCGAGGAAGGGGCAACCTCGTTAATATCCTTCTCGTTATGAACCGAGCAAGGAGAGAATGTGTCACCTGTCTTTAACACCTCATTCCCATTCGGTTGTTTTACATCTTCTTCTTTCACGATTTCCCCCTCTTCATATATAGTCGTCACATGCATGTCCCCAACGATCACATTGTTTCCATAACCCATGCACCGTACAGTCCGGAGGAAAATTGTGATGAAGATCGAAGTTAAAATCTTCTTCACATCATGCCGATTAGGGTTTCTATCAGCCCTACAATTCTGAGTAATAGGAGGCACTTTACCAGTAGAACGTTTCCTAGATTTCGGGAATATCCATGGAAGGTCATCTTGATCACTAGAAGCAGTAGACAAAAGTACGAAACCCTAAAGGGTTGCTGTTCACCCATCATAGAGAGGACAAAAGAGCATTGTTTTTATCTAACACAAAGGGTTTACCACTACGAATAACCTTGAAACTTATGAACACATATTTATAATTGATAAAATTGTTCAAGTTTATACAAGATTGCATGAGTTGTATGGAGCTTCATGCTAGTTTCACATTATGCTTCACTCTTGCAATAACCTAACAACCGTATCGTGTATTCCTATCATGAACAAATACCTAAGTTAATTAATTAATAAAACAACACATTGATATATATAATAAATTTATTTCGAGACAAAATGAAAACAATATTACAAGAATTGAAAAATTAGTATAAGAATGGTATATGTTTCTTTGTTTAATATCCATCCGGCTTAGATGCGATGAAACTGATGCATTGAACTTGACGGACATTGTCAAACCGATGATACGGATCCAGGCTTGTGCGTACTCCTTCTTACACTCATTTAGCTCCTTTAGCACTTGGGCCGAGTCGGTACATCCAAACATGGGCAATTTCCACATTGTCCAGTATCTGCCATCATAGTACCCTGGTGACCTGTTGTTCTCACGGTAAACAAACCCGTGTTCTAGTTCAAACTCCAAACAAGGAACCCACTTGTTGCGGAGAAGGTAGTCGACTTCCTTACCCAACTACGCCTCGGACAAAGGTGGAAGGTACGAAAGAGTCTCGTGTTTCTTAAATCCCATTGGCGGCCACACCTTCATGCATTGCATTCTTCCACCATTGCTTGGGAGAGACGAGAAGTCACTTTCCGCCTTTTTAGTGGCGGGGAAAGTGGCGGTAGACCTTAGACCGCTAAATGAAGCCACCATAGTGGCTTGAATAGGGATGGCACCTGTGGCCATGGTAGAAGAGGACAGTGAAGCCATTCTACTATTTGGTTCTGAAAGTTAAGTGATTTGCTTTGGGGCCTTGCTTTGTAGGTGTATATATATATATTGGTATGAGAAGTAAGGCCATGTACATCTAAGGAACAAATGGTGGTGCGATAATGACCGGTGGATGAAAATGGTTCATGATAAACCCATGAATAATGGCCTCACAAGAGTGTATAGTTATCATAGATAAAGATAACCCTAAGTTTTTGAAAAGCCATTCAAGTATGTGACCGGCCACCATAGGCTCATCATCCCATCTCTTTAATTTTCTAGAGTACACACAACTAACATATATACTATATATATACAATGGCGAGCTTGAAAAAAAAACCTACGTACGGGCCGTAAATCAAGGGGGCCATACTTAATACATATAAAATTTTTCAAAAAAAAATCACAAAAATATACAATACTGAACACTTCTGGACGAAAAAAACCGCAGAGACCATCGGCTCTCGAGCCTGTGCTAAGCTCACCCCTTGACTATATATGTATTGGTTTTGTTGTTCAAATACCATATATGATGTTTCTTTTGTAAGAAAATAAAGATTTTGACTATATATATATATATATTTGTATTGGTTTTGTTTGTTAAAAAACTATTTATATTTTCTTCTTGAAGAGTGTCAAAAGTTAACTCTTTTTAATATATATATATATTTGTTTTTGTTGTTCAAAACTTCAAATACCATGATGTTCTTTTGTAAGAAAACTAAAGATTTTGATAATTGTCTATATATTTACCTATATAAAGGTGTTTTGCATGATTAATAGTAATAATAGTGCGGTTATAGTTTTTTTTATTTCTTTTTTTTTCTTCGAGCGTTGTTTCTATATATTTTTCTACGGTGTTTTCACTGTTTTGAATTTTTTTTAGCGTTTTTACACGTTAATACATTTCTCCTCCCATGTTCTCTCATCGGCAATGCGCTAATCCTTGAAAACTAGTTACATATTTAATTTAAATGGAGGATGAATAGTAATAAGTGAGATGGACTTTTTAGATCTCTCCATGCGGAGTGATGAACCGCGTAATCAGTGGCATATTCAGGAAAGAATATTAGGGGTAGCGGGGACTAACGGGGGTTCGGGGACAGCGTCTTCGAAAAAAAATTTTAGGTAGTTAACGGGCTTTTAATCATATTTTAAGAGGTTTTTTATCATATTTTTAATTAAAAACCATAAAATTTCTTCCAGGGGTCGCGAAAAATTCGTTTCAGGGGTCATGAAAAACCGAAAACCTATAAAAAAAAATTGCATGTCGGGGTAAAAGTTCAGGGGTAGTGGGCGCTACCCCTGGGCCTTACTGGGTCCGCCCCTGCGCGTAATACATTGAGCATTTAAGGCACATTATATTATGTACACTCGATGAAGCATCAAGTACAATTTGGTTAAGCTTCTTTCTGATTTTTGCCACTTGTTTCCTTCCAAAAGCGCCACCGCTTGTCCCTTTCCACACGTTTCCTCCCAAAACCTCCACCGCGTATTCCTTTTCAATGGCTTTCTTCCCAAAATTTCTTCCCCCGACATTGACACCTAAACGTGCTTTTTTTTTTCTTCACAACATAATTTCGTTTACTTCTCTATCAGGGCTTCATACAACATCTCTAAATTGTTTTCGATTGCTTTATCTTGTTAGATTTTATAAACTTTATGTCATTTCTTTTTGTATATCTCTAGAACTATTATATAATCTTCCATTTTATAATTAAAATAAAAAAAAGATAGATGGATTTAGTAACAGATTTTATAGTATTTTGGACATATGTCCATTAGAAAAATATTTTTCACGTGATAGTATGTCGACATATGCTTTCATTCCATGATGTGTCGCCCTCATTTTTCTCTAGAAAATCAGATTGCGTTTAATCCACCAATAACCGGAAAGAAGATAAACAATGACAGGTAATTAATACTTCGTTCTTTCGGATAGGCTCAAATTGAGGTTGGTGAAACCAAGTTTCTGGCTCAAAACTCATTTGTATTTCCACGTGTAAATTTTGAATTTCGTGTATGACCTGGATTCTTTTCATCACCCTCAACTTTAAAAGACAACATTACAAGATTTGAAACATACTTTAAAAGACAAAATTACAAGATTTGACACAAAGGGTATATGTTTATTTGGATTAATATCCATCCGGTTTAGATGCGATGAAACTGATGCATTGAACTTGACGGACATTGTCAAACCCAATGATACGGATCCAGGCTTGTGGGTACTCCTTCTTGCACTCATTCAGCTCCTTTAGCACTTGGGCCGAGTCGGTACAACCAAACATGGGCAGCTTCCACATTGTCCAGTATCTGCCATCATAGTACCCTGGTGACCTGTTGTTCTCACGGTAAACAAAACCGTGTTCCAGTTCAAATTCCAAACAAGGAACCCACTTGTTGCGGAGAAGATAGTCGACTTCCTTACCCAACTGCGCCTCGGATAAAGGTGGAAGGTATGAAAGAGTCTCGTATTTCTTCAATCCCAATGGCGGCCACACCTTCATGCATTGCACTCTTCCGCCGTTGCTTGGGAGGGAAGAGAAGTCGTTTTCCGCCTTTTTAGTGGCGGGAAAAGTGGCGGTAGACCTTA
>JBCNJP010001177.1:0-18750 GCA_039602395.1 Deinandra increscens subsp. villosa | reverse complement strand
GTAAATTTTAATTTTAAGGACTTTGAGGGTATGTTTAATTGATGGTTTCAAGACTGCTTTCCTCCTCACTTTAACCTAACCTGTCAATCTTCTTTTCCTCACTCACTCACGTTTTCTTCTTCAACCTGCCTCCATGACCATACCTCCATATCATCCCCCATTATCTGTCCTTTCACCCTCTATACCTCTAATCTACCATCCGAATCAACGAAGAAGATGGTTCGATTTGTTGAAGCCTCAACTCTCCTCCATCGTTTCTGCCCTCGAAGACGGCTCCTTCACGCATACCAGGGTTGGATCTGGGGAACCACCTGCTTGGCTGCCTCAGTCTTCTCTCCACCCCTTCTTCGCTACCCTGTTTTCTCTTTCCGTCGTTCTTGGTTTCTCCGGTGAGTGTTTGCGATTTGTTATAGTTTATCGAATGTGATTTCGATTGGAAATCTGCTTTGTTTTACTACTTGAATCGGCAGTCGATGATGGTTGTCGATTTGAGTGCTCGCCGTTGTTGTCATGTATTCCTCCGATGTGCGCCAATTTGGTCGTGATCTGGTTAGTTTTGGTGTGTTTCCGTTTGTATTGTTCTGGTTGATTATTTTTGTGCCTTTGCGCCGGTTAGCTTTAATGGTCTTGCTGTGGGTATGACGATTCATTCAAGGTGGGGCGATTATTGTATTCTTTTCGCAGCCATTCGTTTACCACCAGTGGATCTGAGCCTTTGAAATGTCTTTGAAATGTCTGTGTGTTCACAGTGGCTATTATTCCTTTATGTACAAAGTACCAAGCTTGATGTACAACTGTTTTCTGCTTCATTTTTGTGTGTGAATGGTCACCAGCATGCAGTGGCTTTTTCCTTTTATGCTATATCAGATTTTTGGTGATGATCGAAGTTCTCAGGCTATGATGTTTGTCTAGATTGTTTGGAATTTAGAAGTGATAACCTTCATATTGCCGTGGCATTTCTTTGCAGCCACGGTTGGCATCCTTCTTTGCCATTGATTGCAGATCCGAGCAATGGTTTACTTTTTGGGTAAATCATGGGTTGATGTATATGTATTGTTAGGGATCAGTTAAACTTTCTTGCTATGGTGTTCTTATACTTCTGTTTATATCTGATGCTTTTTTTGTGTTTTGCATTATTATGGAACATTCAAAGTTTGTTCATACTTATGGTTTAGTTGATATAAAATCTCATCCAAAGGCTACATGTTATTCTGTTACTGACTTATTTATTTTTTTGTTTGCAGACTCATCTGGTTGGCTTATTTATTTTTTTGTTTGCAGCCTCATCTGGTTGGCTGCTCATCTATACTGATCATTCTTTGTATTGTGTATAACCTTTGTATAGAAACTTATAAAGCACTGCTTCAATTGGATACCATTCGAAGACCTCGCTTCAATTGCATACATGAAATAGATTAACTGCAGTTCAAAATCTTGCTACATGTATAAATTTTGAAAGATTTAAATTGCTTATTTGATTTATATCAATATAAATTCTATGTATATTTTACAAAATAAATTTAGGTAGCCAATCTGTTTCGTGGTGTAGCGGCGGGGCGGTTTATCGGAGCCCTGACTAACACCTGAGCCTGTCATGAGCCCTAGCGGTCGTTACATGTTTCTGTTCCCATGTGGTAGTCTTGTTTTTTGTTTGTTGGCTCAACAAAACGAGTCAATTATGTAGATTAAAAAAGGGATTTGAAACTTATGTATATGATCGTAAATTGGGGGTTAACTACTCCCCTTTTGATTCATCAATTAGCAATTTAAACTCTTAGGTGATCTTAAACAGTGATCTTTTTCATCGAAATAGCTTGAAGCATATATGTGGATTCGGAAGTGCATATGTAGGTGATGAATGTGATGCAATTTCATAAAACATTTTGAAGCCAAAACCATAGGAGGCCATAGACCTTTCATTTTTAGCTTAAGATTGTTAAGTTTTAGGTTTTTGCTTAATTTCCATAGAACATTATATCATTTCAAATTGATATTTGGTTTATTTTTTTTTTCATTTCAAATATTTTGTGCTTTTAATTACAAGGAGAATTTTAGAGCTTCCGCATAATGGTTGGTCATTGGTTAACTTCCTTTGATGAGCTAACACGTGTCTATGCTGTTATAGGATGATTCTGTGAAATTTGATTACACATCACTGAAGATTTTGGAAAAACCCAAGCGTGGATTTTGGGGTGGTTTAGCGAGAAAAGTGAGATCCGATATTGAGGACGATGATGATGTGTCCGAGCAATATGAAACATCAGAAAGAAGGAGACAGCAAATGTGTGATGCAGAGAAAAGGGGTCAGGTAATAGTTATGTATTTGATTATAGAAGGCGGTTTCTAATTGTTGATGTTAACTTTGTTGTACAAGTTGACTGGCATATAGAGATGGAAAGACGGGTGGGTTGGATAACACTAGCAGGTGAAAACGGCGTTGGGCTGGAACATGTCTTTTCGAGGAAGTCACAGGTTTTGCTGCAAAAAGTAAGATCAATTTTCTGATTTTCATTTCGAATGTATGTATGTTTCACATGGTGTTGCTGTAAAAATTCCGCTAAATCTTCTTACTGTATACAGGAGAAATTGGTCTATCTATATTGTTATGCTTGATTGCAAAAAGTAAGATCAATTTTCTGACTTTCATTTGGAATCCAAGCATGGTACATTATTTTTCTTTGCTACTCTATTTGATGGATGCAACCCTAAGGGTCCTCATGGAAAAGAGTCCGTGTTGCCTCCAACAGCCATGCTAATGTGGGTCATATTCAGAAATTGGTCTATCTATATTGCTATGCTTGATTGGTATTTGGATTTTTCGGATTTTCCAGATTTAATCCTTCCAATTTAGGGTTTTGGTTTTACTGCCGTGCAGGTACCCAAAGATTAGCCTTATAATTTGCAGGTTTCAGAAGGAGAATTACCTATAATTGCATCACATGGGTAGGCTATACTTTGTCATTTATTTAGCATGCGACTCTGCAATTTTAACCCATTTATCCGAATCAGTTGATTTGGGTTATGATTTGTTCCTAGGGCCAAATGGTTACAATACAAAAAATAAAGGGTTATTGGCTTGTATCAATCCCAACTATCACGTATTGGCCGATAACACTCCCAACTTTACTCCTTCCATCTGTCACCACGAACTATCATCATATTTTCCTTCATCACTCCTCCGTTAATTACTTAACCCCATTTGAATTCCATGTTTTGTAAGTCTACCTAGCTTTTAGTTCCAATTTCGTGAAGTAAAGTTAACCGGGGGAGTGATGGAGGAAAATATGATGATAGTTCATGGTGGCAGGTGGAAGGAGTAAAGTTGGGAGTGTTATCGGCCAATACATGATAGTTGGGATTAATACAAGCCAATAACCCAAAAATAAATGGTTTAATTGGAAATGGGTGAATGGACCAAGGCAGTTCTTTAATCTCTCTTAAAGCATTTAATCTTCAACAAAAATAAAACAAAAATACATTATGGGTCGACCTGACCTGACCCAAACAGTCTTGATATGTTTCCTGACCTGTGCAAGTCATGCATGTTGCTTCCTCTATTTAGGATAATAGTATTTGGCATGTGTGCTCATGAGTAATTTCATTTTATGTTCTGCTTTATAATGTTTTATATTCAAATCATCAGATTTTATATGTTTCTTCAATGTTGATAGTGAGCTTGATCTTTTTTAGGTGGTTGAATCTTTAATTGTTTTGCTAAACGGCTTTCTAAAATAGTCCGATTCCGCGACGAAGCGCGGGTCGACCCACTTGTATATATATATAGGGTAAGGATCAATGGAAAACCTCACTTTTTTGGAAAACCTGGAAAACTCATCTTACACCATTGATTAGTTAATCTATAGTTGAAAATGAATGTGTTATTTTTGGAAATAATTTGAAATCTATTTAATGCACCAAGGGCATAATTGACATATCATATTTTTATTAATAAATGTTCAAATTAATTTTCTCTCTCCATCATTTCTTTGCTAAACTCTCTCTTTCCTTTAATTTTAAATTTTCAGACCAAATTTTAGAGAAAAATAAAACCTAATTTACAAAAGAAAAAAAAATCGTTGATCATCAGCTCATCACCACCGTAACGATTGTTACATCGTTGTAACAATAATTTTATTTTTTTCAAGAAAATAAACGATGGTTACATAGGTAACAATAATTTTATTTTTTTTCAAGAAAATAAACGATGGTTACATAGGTGTAACCATTCAGAAAAGTTTATAAATTGTATTCGTGGTTCTATTGTTTCTAGATCTGATTACACGTACGTAACACTTTTATTTCACATGTTTTTAATTGAGAATGTAACACCATGTATTTTCTTTCTAGAACGTTATGAAATTATTTCACGTGATTACGCATATGATAGTTATTACATAAATGTAAGTAGTTATTACACATATTTTAATTCACATGTTTTTAATTGATGTTACACGAATGTAACACCATGTATTTTCTTTCTAGAACGTTATGAAATAGTTTCACGTGATTACGCATATGATAGTATTACATAAATGTAAGTAGTAATCTCCTATCAACTTGTTTCTTTCTAGGTAACTTTTCTGAATGGTTACACCTATGTAACTATCGTTTATTTTCTTGAAAAAATACCTAAAATTATTGTTACAACGATGTAACAATCGTTGTGCTGGTTGAAAAAAGTTTTCTAGGTTTTCCAATAATTAGAGGGTTTTCCAATGATCCGCTTCCTATATATATATATATATATATATATATAGGAATATATATATATATATATATATATATATATATATATATATATATAGGAATGGGAACCATTATTAACCCCCCCTTAAAGAAATAACCAAATAACCAAATCCTATAGCTTCTTATCTTCATCCGACGGCAAGCAATGATTCAACAAACTTGTGGCTTTAATTCAACCAAGGGTAATTATATAAAATGCACTTCTGTCTCTTTCTAAAACCCCTCAAAAAGATTGAACTGCAAATTTTATCTACTTCAGATCATCATCATCGCCCTTTTAAGTTCACATTGAACTCTGTATCTGTTCTGGTTCAGATCCATCATCGTGCTCGATCGATCTCCATCATCATCGAAATCTAGACCATCATCGCCGTCAAGTGCTCGATCTCTATCATCATAGAACTCCACATTGCTGAATCACTGAAATCGAAGTTGCGATTCATAAATCGATGATGGCGATGTAATCGATTGATGCTCGCAGGTATTTGTAATGGTTTTTAAAGTTTTATTGAAATCGTTTTTGCATTTTCTTCATTCTCTTCTCGTGAAAGCCGACATTGGAGATTTGGGTTTCGGCTTCCGCTTCGTCCCTGTTCTTTGTAGCCATTGTTATTTATTTCAAGGGTTTGAGCTTGGAAGAAAATAAATAATCGCACAAATTTTTGTTAACGGTGAAGTATTTTTTTTTGTAGATTTTGACTTTTTAGGTCAAAGAAAAAGTAATTCTGGGTTCTACAAATTCAGTTTGTATGATTTGATTTACTTTCGCTCAAGTATTTTGCTTTGTTTTCTGTGATGTAATGCCATTTTTATATGGATTTCTTCATTTTTGTTGAAATCGATTATTAAAAAAAATGAGGAACTTATATTAAATTGAAGATTCATTTGTGTTGAAATCGATTTGATGCTACTGAGTTCCTATCTTCATGAATTTGATGAAGGCCCATGAGTTTGCTAATTTCATTTGTGTAACCCCGTGTATATTTAGTCAGTTTTTTTTTGCTCAACAACGATCTATTTTGGTTTTTTTTCTCAACCGTGTTTGTGTTGATTCAATTATAGATGTTTTTTCTTCTCTATTTTGGATGTTTTTTTTTCTCAACAGTGTAATGGATGGTTATTTTATAGGTGATCTTTCTTATAGTTCCACGAAGATTAAGAAGTTTTTGCAACAAAAAGTCGAAGGGTTTTGTTGATACCTGAAATGTGCGTCGTGTGAAGTATCGAACGAAGACCAAGTTCAAGCCAAATATAGGGGTGGCCGAACTAGGTCCGAACCTGAAGTTCGGACCGGCCGAACCTGGGGTTCGGAGGACGTTCGGCCAGTCGGGTATATATAATAGTTTGGTCTTTGTGTTTAGTAGTTCTGAGCGTGTGAGCGAATCTTAAGTGTGTGTTTCTGAGTGTGTTTCTCTGTGTTAGTTCTCTGTGTTTACACTGGTTGTAATTGTTCGTTTTGATCAATAAAACAATCGGTTAATTACGTTTCGATGTCCGAATAGCTAGATCGAGTAGACGATCCGATGCTCACGCATTTTCAGGTTTTGGCTATGTTTTTTTACAAGTTTGTAGATTGCAATATATGTAATTCTAGTTGTATATTTGGTGTGTTTTTGGTTGCATCAGAAGAAGCTGTATATTTTTTTCAATAAATATGTGTTAGATTGTAAATAGCACTGGTATTACTGATCACGACACCACTATTAATCGTTATAGCATCAGTGTTTTATTTGTGTTTTTGTTGAACCTTGATGCTTTTGCAGGTTGTAATTTGTGTATATTTAGTTGTACACTTGATTTTTTTTTATTGTATCTAGATAGCACCAGTGTTTTACTGATCATCTCACCACTGTTAATGGTTATAGCATCGATGTTTTATATGTATATTGATGCATTTTGTAGTTTGTACTGGTTATGATTTGTATGGATGTATGTTAAGAGTTATGACAGTGATGTTAGAAGTTGTAACACTAGTGCTACAACGCACGTCTAAGAAAACGATAATAAAAAACGTCGAGACTATACTTGAATTAAAAATAAAAATGCGACGAGTTTAATGGTGCAATTTTTATAAAAATCCGACAATGTATAAAAAAGTTATAGACTTTTTTAAATGAAGGGGGGTTTTATGTGAGTTTGTTAAATGACAGATTTGCCCTTTACAATTTAATAAAAAGCAAAACATAATTTAAAATAGCAGCTTTGAATTGTAGCCCTTAGATCAATAACATTATTTTGATCAAACCATTGATTGTGGGTTAATTAGTTAATGCTCCAAAAGATGGTTATTAAATATGCCCACCCCTATATATATATATATATATATATATATATATATATATATATATATATATATATATATATATATATACATAGGCTAAGTATAGAATGGAAACCCACTTGAGCTGTGAAAACCCTTGAAAACCCATATTTTTTTGTAAAAAAAATACTAAAAAAATATTAGATTATTCTAAATATATTCCCGGCACAATATATGAAAAATGGTTAAGAAAGAATGATTAGTTTTTTTTTAAAAAAAATTCCGATAAAAGAAAAAAAAATCCGTTCTGGGCATTTTACATATGTAAAACAGAAAGAAAAATTTTTAAAAATTTTTTATAAAAAAATCCACTAGGCGAATTTTTGTTTTTTTTTTCACCAAAACTAATTAAATTGAATGTAGAATCCATATAAAAAATAAAACTTTTTACATATGTATATATGCAAAAAAAAAAATTTTTACATATGTATATAGGGTTTCCAAAATATCCTAACCCTATATACATATATATATATATATATATATATATATATATATATATATATATATATAGGGTTAGGATCCTGCGAAAACACATCTTTTTGTGAAAACTGCGAAAACACATATTAAAACTCACGTAACTTTTTTCATACGTTAACGATTTTTCATAAAATTTGCGCCAAAAGTCTTAGAATTACGTTATCTTTAAATATGGAGCAAAATATTAAAAAAAAACTGAACGTTTTTTTTCCCGTGTGATGCACATGTGCATCATATAATTAAAAAAAGTTATAAAATGTTAATTTTTTCTTTAAATCTAAAAATAACACAACTATAAGATTTATGGTGCAATTTCTTTTTAAACATATTAATATATATCACATGTATGAGCGTTATTTTTTTGTATGATGCACATGTGCATCATTCAATAAAAACGCAAAAAAATGATGAAAATATATGACATATGGTGCGACTAAGAAAAAAAATATTAACTCATACAAAAAGTATGAGTTTTTTTTTGTGATGCACATGTGCACCCCACAAAAAATATTTAAAAATTAAAAAAGCGTTAAGTTTTTAAAACTTTTATAGGATTAAAGATAACATAATCTTAAGACTTTTGGTGCAAATTTTTTTAAAAAATATTAACGTATGAAAAAGTTATGTAGGTTTTAAGATTTATTTACGCAGTTCTCATAAAAAATGATGTTTTCGCAGGATCCTTCCCATATATATATATATATATATATATATATATATATATATATATATATATATAACGCATAAATGTTAGAGTATGAAAAATATATGATTTGGTGATGCTAAATGCTAGACCTAGGTTATACATGCATGAAATATCATAAATAAAATGTTCAGAATGATTCATATGCAAAAATTGTGAACTTGGTTGATAGTTACATAGAATAAAATAAATTAGGTTTTCGGCTTAAAATAATTAATTTTATAAAATTAAATATATATTTGTTTGATTCACGACTTGAAATTTTTTGCTGCCAACGTTTGAAGTTCAGACCGTTGAACTTTTCACGTTTCTCAGCGTGGCTTGCAACCGTGCAACCATCATAGTGGTAACAGCAACAGAAGAGGTGAACACCGCAGAGACACCAGAGGTCAACAATGACTGGGATGAATCCATTCTGAAACGAGAACCACACGAGAACAGTCAGAAAATTGGTACACAGAGTGTACTCGTATCTGTTTAAGTTTATTAGAAATTCAGTGAACGATTTTGATAATCGTTTGATCAATTACAGTACAAACAAACAATAATAGATGAAAATACAACGGAGACAAACAAGTAAGCGTAAACTCCACAAAAATACGATCACGAACAGCAACAGGATCAGTTCGTGCAAAACTGATGAACACAGAAAGAAATCGAAACAAATTCTGATTTGGACACAGAAAGAAAACCCGGCTTGTGTTTGACACAAATCCCTTAAACAGATTCGTCATCTGTTCCCAGGGTACATCGGTTCGAAACAATGTGTACTGCCTGCCGGACGAGATACTTGCCTGAAACGAGATCGGAATGAAGTAGCAAGAATCGAGATCAGTCAGAATGCAACAGTAGCAGTAGAGAGCGATAGGCACACGAATTATTGACACATTAATGTTCGTTAACCAGTAATGACTAATCAGGTTTGTTTGGAATGCAAAAAGACGGTTGTTGTAAGCCAAAAGGTTGGTTTGGAGCTGCATTCGTGTCCCGAGGTCGCATGAGTTCAAAATTTCAACCCAGCTAGCCATTTTCCGCACCCCCCCCCCCCCTACGCGAGGGTATGAGCCAGAGTAAAACACATCCAAAGCTTGGGTGTAGGTTTTTATAAACCAACTCAATTTTTGTTCCCACACAAATGTGGGACAAGATACACTATATTTCCAAACTTGAACCAAATATCTTTGAGATTAACATCTCATTCACGCACACTTTTCCAACACGATAGCCTTCTCGCTAAATGGATTTGGTTATTTAAAGTTAACAATAACCAAAAACTTTGGTGCAAGGTGGTTGGGGGTCTCCATTCTGGTAGGCTCATGTATGCATGCCTTGGTGCCATGCAAAGGCAATCTGACGGGTGTTTGGCACTCTCTTGTGAAAGTGGTTTGGAGAAAAACGCATTATGTTGGAAGACCTGATTTCGGAGGTTGGAGGGAGAATCTTTTTGGTGGGGGGATCCTAGCGGGGCTTTTACTGTTCGGTCCATTCGGTCCCGGGCGACGTGCTCGTATGACATTTTCAAGAGGGCTGGGATCTTGGTCAAGAAGGAAGCCTCGGCCCCCGGTTAATTTTTTTTCTAACCCCTTGGATGGTCGCTCAACTCTCAGACCAGCTGACATTCTAGTTTTTTAGTGAAAGAGCGGGAAGCACGCATGTGTGGATCTCACGGGGTTTTCCCCCCTTGTGGGGGTGAGGCCAGTGCGTTCAAGGCTTGCAAGGCGGCTTCCAGAGCGGCAGCTGGGAATGTGAGCAAACACAAGAAAACGTGTCTTGAAAATCAACATTTGTTTGTTTCCTTCGCGTTTGATACATTTGGTTACTTAGAATCAGAGGTTGTGG
Organism: Deinandra increscens subsp. villosa; assembly: GCA_039602395.1. Lineage (NCBI taxonomy): Eukaryota > Viridiplantae > Streptophyta > Magnoliopsida > Asterales > Asteraceae > Deinandra > Deinandra increscens. The sequence goes on along the minus strand of JBCNJP010001177.1, from coordinate 8,662 downwards.
TCACGCTGAGTCGTATCCAAAAGGTCATGCACAGGAATATTGCAACTCCTAGGTTGAGGAACGTTGTTTTTATACTTGTAGGTTTTGGTATTCAGAAAGGGTTAGCGGCGTAGCTTGTTGTCCGCCTTCTTTGTATGATGACTTGAGTCGTGTATGTACTTCGTGTCATTATGAATAAAAAAAATCTAGAAGGTTAGGAACAAGGTGACTTTCAATGCCCAACCGGTAGTTGTGTCTCGCATCCTTAACAATATAAGTTTATTCTTATTCTAGATAAAACTTAGAGCTAGATTAGAGTGTTTAGAGTGGAACGGTTGGAAGTCTTTCATATCGTAACCTTGGTGTTTTGTATGGGGTTGTTTAGAGTGGAACGGTTGGAACGGTTAGGAACTAGTTACATAGTTTTTTGGGTTTTATAAAATTGCTGAAAAAAAACAAAAAAACAAAAAACAAAAAAAAAAACCTTGCAGGCATCCACCCAGTCGAATCCCCGCCACGTGTACATGCTGATATGGCGGCTTCTTTTTGAACAAACATCCCCCTCTTCCCTGCTGGATTCAGTTTCTCACCCTCCCATTCATCAATTCAAATCTGATTTTGCCACTCTCTCATCGATTCATTCCAGATTCTACATTTTCACTAATAATCTGTAAGATCTCTTCATCAATTTCTGTTCATACAAACCCTAATCTCCCAATTTCATGACGAGTTTTTGATCGGAACTCATGCATTGTTATTAGTTTGCAAACTGACAATCGAGTAGCCATGTCGAAAGCTGGAGCGCTTGATCTCGCATCTGGACTCGGTGGCAAAATCCAGAAGGATGACGTCCTTTCCGCCGTTGATAAGTATATTCCTCTGGATATCTCTTTTAATGTTTGCGAGCGTATATTTGATTCTATCGAGATCTGAACTGTTTTGGATGAGTACTGTTTGATAATCGAGATTGATTTCAGTTTATTGAGACAAAAGTTCCTAAATGTTGAACTCTAGAGTAGATTGTACATTTGTACTGCAACTAGGTCAATGTGAGCGTTAAAATTGATAACAAAATCATAGGCATCCTGCTTAAAGGCGATTGTTTTCTGGTGAAAGTGATTAGCATTGAGGATTTGAATGTGGCCATTTTACTAATTTACTAATTTAGTGAGTCATGTTAGAGATTATGTATTATTATATTAGATGTTATGCTGTTCTTGACTTGATCAATCTTCCTAGGAAGCAGCTATAGCCTATAGGAGTATTTGATGTGTGCTTTCAAAGTGATTACTATGATTTTAAGAATCATAATCTTTTTATTACTGAAGCAAAATTTGTTACACATAAAAAAAAAAAAAAAAAAAAACCTATACAGGACCACTGTACTTGTAAAGATTTCACATGTTTTGCATTTGTGAGCATATGCACGCGTTTATTTTATACGGCTTCTGAAGGAAAGGAAAGGTTAATGGCTCTGTTCTTCATTAAGGTGTATTGGTTTGACTATGAAGGTAAAACAAACAAATATCAACTTTTTTGAAATTCAAATAGTTCTAAAAGTTTTTTATATAAAATAGTGGTGCTTGAAATGTAGAACATTAAGTCATTTCTGTAACCTTGGTAAATATACGTTTGATGTCCTAATAGAACAACCGATGGAGAACCAAGGTAGTTTCAGCAGTAAGAAACTTGTAGAGTCAATTTGTACATGTATGATGATGCTATGGGTATTGACTTCTTTGTCATTTTTTGGTCTTTTATCAAGGTATGAGAAGTACCATTCGGATTTTGGAGGTGTGGAAGAAGACAGAAAGGCTAATTACACTGACATGGTAAGTAACATATGTGAGTATATATATATATATATATATATATATTCTTTGATTTTCTATTCTGTAAAATGCTTTTTAGTTGTATCTCAACTATACTCGGTATGTATTAAATTTATGGGGGCACCCGTGTTGGGTTGGTAGGTTGAAAAGATGAACCTGAACCCAACTCATATATTTAGCCGAAGAGATCAACCCTAACCCAGATACTCTTAAAAATTAAAATCATGTAACCTTAACACGGCTTATTTAACCCATTTATCTAAACGAGCCAAACGGGTTGTTATCAAGCTGTTAACGTCTTAAACACGTTGTAATAAATGGGTTAAATAGGTCGTAAGCAGATTAGCGGGTTACAAACAAACATACCTAGTAAATCCCACTCAGAGAGTAGGATCTAGGGAGGGTAAGATGAGGGCAAACAATTCCCCTATCCCATGGGATAAAGTTGACCTTATCAAATGTTAGATGGTTTGACAGGTCAACTTTACCTGGACACGACCCGTTTAGTTAAACTTGTTTATTATATAGGTTAGATATCATATGACAATCTAAAACATAATTATCTTATTGTCATGTTTTGGTTCGTGACAAGAATTGCCACCCCTGGTATTAGTGAGTAGAGTTGCAATTTAAAATCATCAATGTATGCGTATAGTCTTCTATTTTTGTACTTGTATGTATGCTATGGTTACAAACTTTCTCTTTTATTTCAGGTTAACAAATATTATGATCTTGTCACAAGCTTCTACGAGTATGGTTGGGGAGAATCATTCCATTTTGCCCCAAGGTTGGTTTACTATTGGTTACAAATGTTATGATTTTGACTCATAAGTTGGTCTACATTGGTGCTAAAGATTATATTTAATTTATTTGCAGATGGAAAGGGGAATCACTTCGAGAGAGCATTAAGCGACATGAACATTTTCTTGCTTTACAACTATGCTTAAAACCTGGTCATAAGGTCTTATATAATACTCTAGTTAATTCACTGTTATCTGATTAATGGTATAACTGATACTAACTGTTTTATGCTTGTATTAAAATACTAAATTGTAACTTTGCTCTGTGTTCCAAAGGTGCTGGATGTAGGATGCGGGATCGGTGGACCATTGAGGGAAACTGCTCGATTTAGGTAACTAACTCGTTATGTGACTAACTGGATTTCTGTATATATTAAGTTCAGATATACTTGAATGGCATATAGCTTTATCATTAGTCATTGCCCTTTTTTTTTTTTTTTTGGTTTTCTGAAACGTGTGTTTAGCTTTATTAGTCTAGCCATCTCTCGTAAGTCACAAATGTAATCGTCCTGTTTGAAGTATTTGACTCTGTCAACTTGTGGCAGTTCCACATCGGTTATGGGCATAAACAATAATGAATATCAGATTACAAGAGGAAAGGTAAAGCTGTTATGATAATGATACTAATTGCTTAGTACGATGAAATTTAGAAACTCCATATTTCTATATTTTCTTTAGGCCCTAAACCGAGTTGCAGGAGTAGACCGGACCTGTGACTTTACAAAGGTCAGTTTCTGTCAAACATAAAATGAACATGTTTAAGCATATACACACACAAGGGGCTGATTGTAATTTGGGGATCCAAAAAATGGTGCAGGCTGATTTCATGAAGATGCCATTTTCTGAAAACAGTTTTGATGCAGTGTATGCAATTGAGGCTACTTGCCATGCTCCAGATGCGGTACATGCATTTCGTCAACCAAATTTTTGAGATTCAAACAGCCTTTTGAAGTTATATGATTTTTACTTGCTGACATTTTCTATAAAGTTACTCATTTATGAACTAAGGTTGGATGCTATAAAGAGATCTATAGAGTGTTGAAGCCTGGTCAGTCGTTTGCTGCATATGAATGGTGCATGACGGATGCATTTGACCCCAATAATCAAGAGCATAAAAAAATTAAGGTATACACAGCTAGTTTGCAGACACCTTAAACAAACCAAGTCAAGTCTGACTCAAGTTCTATAACCCAACTTGATTAAAACGTTTCACAAAACATTAGTATATATGCTAGTGGACGCAAGATGGGTGGGGCAGACAGGTTGGGTAACGGGTCAAAACGGGTCAGGTTGGGTTGACTTGCAAAGTTTTTCTTGTTCCCTTTTTAAAAACTTTTTTTAATGAAGAACTAATATGTTAGTTATGATTAGTATACAATATTGTTACAAAAACAATCTACATCTATGAATAATGCGATTTAGGAGGTTGTATGCAACTATGTATTAATAACATACCTTAGCTGACATTCAACCTGTTAGACCTGTTCCATGTACATTTTATTATATGACCTGTTTTGGATACCTTAGCTGACATTCAACCTGTTAGACCTGTTCCATGTACATTTTATTATATGACCTGTTTTAGATAAATCACAACCCAATTCGAGTGATTCATAAATAAGTGAGTCAAAACAGCTACCTATGACATCCACTATGCACCTACTATACCAAGTTAACAGAATATTATCATAATATATCATACGAAGATGAACCGGTATCTTTATTTACAACTTTAAAGGTCGTATGATAATATATTTTCTTGGTAACAAACAGGCAGAAATTGAGATTGGTGATGGCCTTCCAGACATAAGATCAACTAGACAATGTCTTGCAGCCCTAAAAGAAGCAGGTTTTGAGGTGAGTAGAACATATTGACATCTTTTTTTACAAAAGTTTGCACGAAATGACATTTTTGGGATATGAATAAGGTTATATGGGAGCAAGATCTTGCCAAAGATTCACCACTTCCATGGTACTTGCCACTGGATACAAGTCATTTCTCCATCAGCAGTTTCCGTCTCACAGCCATCGGACGCTTTATTACAAAGAATATGGTATGTTTTTAACCTAAAAATTAGGGGTGTTCACTCTCCAATTTCACTGGGTTTGACGAAAATCTGAGGCCGAACAGCTAACTTCTTTTCTGAAAATGACAAAACCAAACTGGCTTGATTAGTTGGGTTGGGCTGACAGATCGAACCGGAAAAAATGGTTTGGTTTAGCAGTATAGTCAGTATCAATCAGTTTCTTGAAAAATATTTAATTTGTTGGTTTATTTTGAATTTTTTAAAATGATAACGAATGGATTATGAATATAGTACATATTTATAACTACATCTTCCAAATAGAAAAAGTAAAACAATAAGGTAAACTGATGGTTTGGTTTACAATGCCAATTCCATGTTCCAAACCATAAACAAAACAGTTAAACCCAGTTTTCAAACCATGACCATTGAACCTGACCGCATAAGTCTTAGCCAAACTGGCCGATTTGCTTCTTTTTGGGCGGTTCCATCATATTTAACAGTGTTAAACACCCTAGTAAAAGTGTAAAACTACTGGTTTAGGTTCGGATATTGTTGCTTGTTTTGAAGGTTAGTGCATTGATTTTTGTAGGTCATGGCCCTAGAATCTGTGGGACTTGCCCCTAAAGGAAGCCAAAGAGTTCAGTCCTTCTTAGAGAAAGCTGCAGAAGGGCTTGTTGCTGGTGGAAAGTAAGAACTTGACCATTATCACATTATGCTTCAAACTTAAAGGTTAATACCATTAAAAAAACCAACTTCTCAACCTAAATTTGGTATAATAATAAGTCCTTCAACTTATAAAAAATACACGAAAAAGTCACTAAACATATTTTTGTATATTAAAGTCTCTGCAGTTGTCTAAAACACGTTTACTTTGTGAAACCTTTTTAAAAATTGGCTCGTTTACTCTTAAATTGGTCAAAATTTGATAAAGTGGCGTAACTTTTTTGCAAAAAAGAAAAGGTATGTCTTCTTATTTTGACCAATCCAAGAGGTAGCAGGTCATTTTAAAAAAAAGATCAAAAGTATGTGTAGTTTTGACAACTTTAGGGACTTTAATGTATTTTATTCTTTACTATTTTGAGGACTTTAATACACGAAAATAAATTGAGAAACTTCTTTCATAGAAAATAAGAAATTATACTGGTTATTTATGGTATTAACATCAAGTTTTAAATTATATTTCAAGTTAATTTTCTCATACTAACATTATCATGTAACCTTGTGTCTCAGAAAGGAGATATTCACACCAATGTATTTCTTCTTGGCACAAAAACCGCAATAAGGAAGGAGACATTTAACCCCTCATTCAGCTGCTGTAGAAACTATGCCTAGTTTTCATTTCATGCAGGTTGTTTTCAGGTACTACTTTAACCGACATCAACCTGACAAACATATAAGGTTGTTTTCATGTAACCTGCTGACCTTTTTAACGCAGTTTTTAGACAAGTCAAATGGACTGATGAGTTGTAAGTTCTAACGTGTTAAATGGATCATAAACAAGTTGGTGGGCTGTAAACAGGGTAGATTTGAGAATCTAACGTGGTTATTTTTAAGCTTTTAAGTAGGTGAGTTATGTTAATGTTTTTGGAATGGAATGAAGTATAAGAAAATTGATCCATAAGAGTCTATAGTCTCTCAGACACATTAGTCATCTCAAAACGGATTCTATCAATTCTATCAATGATGATTTCATTGAGAGCCACTCCCCTCCCATCGAGTCACCCCGTCGTGTATCACCAGCCTTTGAAGCATACTCTGTCGCAAGGTTGAACACTCGGAACACCTCTAGAGGCTCATTGATTGTTACATAAAAAATTCCAAACAAATATTCTCTGCAACCCATTAAAAATCCTATACATGTATCATTGTATCAATTTACCGCCACCTAGATGTGCAAAAACCGGTTCGAAACAAGAATCGATTCGGTTCAGGAACCGATTCTTGACTTTTTCAGTTTTGGTCAAAATCGATTCCTGTCCGAATCGATTTGGTGAAGAAAAACTCGAATTGATAGGAATCGGTTCGGTTTGGAATCAAAATCGATTCCTACCGATTCGTACGCTTTAATTTTTTTATTTATAAAGTTTATAAAGACTAAAAAACACACTTTTTATTGAATTCAAACATAAAACATTACAATCACAAGTTGTTCAAACTTAAACCGTTACAAAGATAGATGATTATGAAAGGAAAATACAAATTGTTCTTCAATTCAAGCAAGGAAAATATAAATTGTTCTTTAATTCATCCATTCGGGCTATATATACAAAAGATTAGGGTCAAAATGGGGAAAAAAAGCTCAAACGGCTAAAAAAACGGCTATATTTTATAAGTTGTAATTACTTCCATTTCAAATTTTATATAAAATTTCCCTGATGTGTGAATACCCAAACAATCCAAACATAATCATATGTTTGATCATTTTGTCATGTATAGTTTACTCGTATGAAATTAACCTAACCCAAACGTACGAATGTCCTAACCCGTGTGTAGCCATCATATTTTTTTAATCAAACGGCTCGAACCGGTTTTTAATTCCGGTTACGATTAAATAATTGGATCAGTTCGTAAACTGGTTTCCACACTAAAGATACCTAAACTGGTATTAAATCTACTAATCGAATCGGTCCCAAACTAGTCTCACCTAAACTGGTTTAAATTTTGAATTCGAATCGGATCTTAAACCGATTTCGAATCACAAACTAGGTTTTTCACCTCTATGTGGAGGAATCTAATTACCTAAGATAGGTGCCCATCGAAATATATCAAGGATAAAGAAGAATATTGTTAATGTTTGGAGTGTACATATGCTCCTAATAATAGCAGCATGTTGTATTGGGATGGAGAACAAGAATCAAAAGAATCAAACACGATGCCTCCATTATGGCAAATTCGAGTATCGTGTGAGAAAACAATAATCATATGTTGAAATATCTAAAATGATATCACTTAATGGGATGGACTAGCATTTTTAAACTATTAAAATAGATTTTTTAACTTTCTTTTTTAACGGCAATTTGAATTACTGACGGGGGCTGAAGGGCCTCCCACCCGATCATCTTCAACTCCAACAGTGGTGACAATAACTAACACGTCACATAAGGAAAGTTTGTACATCAACTTTGTACACAACTGGGTCACCAGTTCAAGAGAAAACTGATCACTGCCAGAAAAACCCCCTAAAAGGATCGAACTCATGACCTGTCAATCACAAACTGACTAAAACTAGCTATTTAAAACATTAATCTAAACAAGTTGCAGACCCGCCCGCGCGTTGCGGCGGGCCTGCAATGACAGTGTCGTTCAGTTTTATTTGATCTTGTGACCCGTCCGCGCTTTGTGGCGAAAATATAAAACTATAATAAAGTATTGACCAACGTCGAAAACTCTGAAAAGTATACTAAAAATGAAAGTATAAAAAGTTAAAGAGTATAAAACATAAAAGTCTAAAAGTTTCGTGGTGAATGTATAAAACTATAAAAAATATATTAAAAAACGAAAGTAGGAAATTTTAGTGGAATAAGACGTCAAAGTCTAAAATTGTATCGTCGAAGTATAAAACTATTAAAAAATATACTAAAAATGAAAGTAGGAAGTATTAGGGTAACAAAACGTCAAAATTTAAAAGTCGTGTCGTCGAAGTATAAAAGTATAAAAAATCGTCGCCAAAGTCAAAAACTCTAAAGTATACTAAAAAATGAATGTAGTCTAATAAAACGAAATTTTAAAAGTTAAGGAATATAAAACGTAAAAGTCTAAAAGTCTCGTGATGAAAATATAAAACTATTAAAGTATACTAAAAACGATATAATGAAAGTTAAAAAGCTTTATGGCTAAAGTAGAAGACCACAAAACTTAAAACAAAAAAAAATATAAAAATTAGGTGGTAGAAAACGTAAAAGTATGAAACATATTGGCTAAACTATGAAAACCTAAAGTTTACTATCCATTTAAATTTTTTTTGTAAAGTTTCATGAAGAAAATGTCAAAGTCTTAAACTATCGTAGCCAAACTATGAAAAAGC
>JBCNJP010001176.1:0-19000 GCA_039602395.1 Deinandra increscens subsp. villosa | reverse complement strand
CGCATGTACCGCATTATAAATTGTTGTCGCCCCGTATCGCGCTAATAGAAACAAACATCGCACTATAAGTTGTCATCGTCAGCGAACGCGCGAACAAAAGACAAATAACGTGTTATAAATTGTCGCCCGCCGCAACGCGCGGGTAGCCCACTATATATATTATATATATTATATATATATATATATATATATATATTATATATTATATATATTATATATATATATAGGAGTATACACGCGCGTTGCGGCATCGAAAGTTTATAGGGCATTATTCTTCATTTGTTCGCTTGTTACATTGCGGTATTCCTGTTTTAGCGTGACGCAGTCGTGAGAACTTATAATGCGATATATGTGCGTTCATTTGCGGCAACAATATGTGGTTGTAGTGTATGAGAGAACCAACACAGTACTTAAGTTTAATTTGTTGTTTATAAACCCATGTGATTAACCAGTTTGAGATTTTGGTGGATGTAATCTCATTTCTCTCATTTTTATAGAAAAGGAGAACTTGAAAACTTTGTCTAAGAATCAATGTGTGATATGAGTACACTCAGCTAGTTTATGCTTTATGAGCATGTACATGTGGTTATTTAGTTGTATGCGTTGCGACAAACGACAGTTTACAACGCGTTATTTGCCTTCTGTTCACGCGTTCGGTGATGACGACAATTTACAAAACGATATTCGTTTATGTTAGAGCGATGCGACGTGATGAAAATTTATAAATATTTAGAACAAGTTGGGAGACCCCCCCGCGCGTTGCCGCGGGGTTGAAAATGTAGAGTAATTCATAGAACATATAGTAAACATTAGGTCAAACATGCTTAAGAACATATATACTAAACAATTATACCATCATAATATTAACAGAGTAAAGTTTAACGAACATGAAACATACATTCTGTACGAAAATAAATTGTCAATTAAGAATGAAAGAACAATTTTCATTGCATATCGATTATGAGTTGTTTATATAATATCATCAGTCTTATGTTGACATGGCCACATAATTTACATTGTTGTTTTGTTGAAAAACGGTCGACGTGGCTAATTAAAAAGATAGATTTCGTGTAATGAAAATAAAAGCAAATAACGACAACGGTACAACTACCTTCAAAGGAGAAGAACAACAATGCAATCTTCTAAGAGAACACCAACTGAAGAAAATAACAGCCAATAGTATAGTCATTAGAAGATGCTATTGATAAGAACAAATAACTATAAGAAAAAAAAAAGTGAACATGTTTTAAGACGAAGGAGCAAAATATACCTGAGGCAAGAGTCACCTGAAATAAGACAAACAAAAAAACAGTTAGTTTTGTAAAGAAACAAAATACATAATGAAAGAAGAAATAACTGCAAATAGTCCACATATAGCAATAAAATTTTGAGAACTCTGGTAAAATCAGGTACAATTTTCCTAAAAATGACTAAAGAGACAAATTTATAAGCTGAGTTTAACCAAAGAACAGCAAGCAGAACATAAGATATCGAAAGTTATGGCAACGCCATCGACACATAAAACATAACATCCCGACGGTTCATTTCCTGCTATACTTTAGAATCTACAAATATAGCGCACAATTCTTTTTTTTGGCAGTAAGTAAGAACATATATATACTTGCTGCAGAAAATCATATCCAATTAAATTATATGGGCATCAGAAGATGCTAGAGGTAAGAACAAACAACTGCAAGATATAAACACACAACTTTGAAAACAAAAGAGTAAATATATATACCTAAATCTGAATGGTAAGCAACAGTTACGTGCAACAATAGGAAGTGAAAATAGTCAGCTATCAAAACAAAATAAATACATTAGATTGATGAGGTATTAAGTTAGCCATATGACGATGTTAGATTTGAATAAGTACTAACACTTTGAATAAAAATAACACCGACAAAAGATCAGATAACTTACTCATGTAACAACATAAAATCTCAATAAATTATGTGTAAAAGCAAGCATAATAGCATCACCTTTTGTTACCCTTCTCGCATAAGACAAACGGAATGGCCATCGGCTTGCTTTCTGCAGATAATCTTCACCGGTTGCCTCTAATAACTAACAACAATCATTTAATAAAAAACTAAAGCAGATAAACTAAACGAATGAATCACATCTAATAAAGAACTTATGTATAGAAATACCTCAACAATGCCCTGGTACTCATCATCCATTTCAACCTTCTTCAAAACTCGGCGAGCCATAAGAAGGCCAAAACACGGCGCCAATAAGCTAAAATTGAAACAACAAAAAAGAGATGTCAATAGCTTAGTTTATTAAACACCATAAAATGTAGATGGTATATGAAAAATAGTAAAGAAAACAAAACCACAACATAGTTTGTAACCCCACTTTAAGACCATAGTGAGGAAGCTCATGAGAATAGGCTGCTGCAAGAATAATATCGCCAGCAATGGCTGGCACATATGACTTCTGTGGTTATATACTTGTTGATCTAAAAACATCATTTATTATTAGGAACAAATAACAACTCTAAATTCAAGCAATGTCAAAAGCAGTTTCAGTCTCAAAAAGGCTTTACAAAGTTGAGGAATAAAAGAAGACTTACATCACATGACATATAAGTATTTAGGTGTGTTCTACTTGTTTTTGTCCTGGTTAATCAATCCGACGCTAACATGGTAATCAAATTTGCCCTCTGCATCAAGAAACAACCAAATAGTTAAAAATAAACAGGAATCATAAATTTCTCATGTGAAAATCAAGAACATATAATTAGAGGAATACATGATGTTAACACTAACAAATGTGATGAGTTCATCTTATTTTCTTTGTATCATTGGTCTGTGATGAATTCTTCTTATTTTTTTCTCATGGATCGCCAAAATGGATCTCATTACACAGTTATTACACGATTAAAAAAATATTGATAATATATGAGTGAATGACATTGACTTGTTGTTTACCCTCTAAATATACATGGGCCAAAACATACTGATGTGAAGATCATATAACCTAAATAACATAAATAAATACATACCTAATGTTATTTGGTTAACAAAATAAAACCCTTATTTTAGTTCTGTGTTGATTTGGACTGTCGTTGCTTTCCCTTTTTTTCTTGGTAGTATATCCAATCCAAATGACCATTATTTGTTTTTGTTGTGTGTTTGACTGATTCAGTACTGATTTTGGTTCAGAAATAGTTGAATTCTTAACATGAGGTTTCACATCCAAACACCTTTACCCTTAATGCTGTTTACCATAAATGTGTTTGACTGATTCAGTACTATTTCTTTACCCTTAATGTGTTTCTTAACATCAGTACTGAATTCTTTACCCGTATCGCGATTTCAGGAGGATCAAAGCGAAATTAGAAATACAGTCGAGATACAGGAACAGATTGAAAGTTAAGAACCTGACTTGCGTATCGATCCAGTTGATTGTGTCTCTCTGAGAATTTTAAGTTGTCGATATCAACGGCGTCCAATCGACCCCTTTTTTCCACCACAAACTTCCTTCAAATCAAACCCCATTTTCTCCCCCCTCACGTTCAATCAATTCACCTTCTTCTCCAAATTAGGGTTTTCTGGGATCTGCAACTCATAATTTCACCCAATTTCATCCTCATAAAACCCTAATTTCGGACGAAGCTGAAACAAATGAAATCGATGATAACCAAATCCTGCGGGTTGACGAAACCTAATGAATCGATGGAGAAAAGAAGTAGAAAAGAATATGCAAACCTGAAAACCCGAGAGCCTCAAACAGCATCGGCAGGAGATCTTCAAGAGCAATAAATCGGAATCAATTAGCTAAGATCTATGAGACGGCTGGTTAGACACTTGTTCACCCTAGCCAAACATAAATACGCTGGCCACAGCCGAAGAAAATCCGGCGGCCACCATCTGTCGCACCACGGAAATACCGGCCACAGCCGAAGAAAATCCGGCGGCCAGAGAATAGTGTGGAGGCGAGAGTTTTATAATCTGAAAACCCTAAAGTAGTCTCCCCACAGTTTTAAAAACCAGCCGTGGTTACCCACAGAATTACCTGGCAGAAAAAGCACGCGTCCCTTTCCTCTCAATCCACTGTACACGCGTTATGGTTCTCCCTCTCTCAGAGAGACTGGAGTCTTCCAGACCATTCTACACATTGTAATATTTATAAATATAATAAAATTTAAAGGGTAGAAACTGTCATTACCTTAAAGTCTTGTGGCTAAATTATGAGAAACAAAATCTATACTATTCAACCTCAATTTGCAATGTATATTTATATAATTATTTAAACTTCTAGTCCTCGATGTTAAACACTAACTTGACCTTCCATGTAGAAGATCATAAGTTCTGGGATAATTATTAAGTGATCCACGCCATTCATCATTGTATATAACTTTCGGGATAAGTGTTAAGTGATCAATTGATCATAAGATTTAGATTATTATGACTATAATATTGTGTTAATATTATGTTTGTAATTATAGTGAACACTGTTGCGTCTAGTGGATTGATGTGTTTATCGTTAAGAAAACTAACACTCGTCTTGAATGCGTACGCATCTATCTAATTGCCACGATCATATTCAACCCAGTCTTAAGCCGTTTGATACGCACGACTATCATTTTGTGCTTTTAAATAGAAACTAGTATATAGGATTTGTATATAACTATAATATGTGACATACGGCACTATTATGAATCCACCACATACATTTAATACGGCCATTAACAACAAAAATAGTCAATGAATCATCATTTAAATTATTAAAATTCAATTTATGTGTTAGCATAGTGATACATAAAATAATCCTTCAACACTTAGGATTTTGCCCTTTTTTTAAAAAAAAACTTTCATGTTTTGCCCTTTATTTTAAAAGTTGTTTCAACAAAATGTCTAACATTTTGTTAGTACAACAAAATGTCCACAGAAAATTTGAGAAGAGCAAGAACATATTCTTAATCTGCTATATATATATATATGAGAATATTGGATGTATTCAACTTGATTTACAAATGTACAATACATGTAATTTATACACAAGATTAGAGAGTAATCTTGGACCTAGACTAGGAGGAAATCATGTACTCAATCAATGCTATTTACTATGACTTTAATTACCTATATTAACTAGTACATGAATGGGCTAGAATTACGGATTGTCGTTAATTTTTTTTTTTTTGAACAACAGAAACAAAATATACTATTAAGATGACTAGCGAGAGGCTAGTAAAAGAGTAGAGGAGAAAAAAGAAACAAGGACCTTGAATTACATAACTAATTTTTTTTTGAACAACAGAAACAAAATATACTATTAAGATGACTAGCGAGAGGCTAGTAAAAGAGTACAGGGGAGAAAATAGAAACAAGGACTTTGAATTACATAACTAAATTACCAACTGTTACTACTCGGAAAGTTGCAGAAATCATCCCAAATCAGTCCGGACAGTTTTGAACGATTTCTTATTAACCTATAAATAAGATCTTTATCTATAAGTGGTGATTTGTAACATGCAATAAAATCTTTATTAACTTATAAATAAAACAAAACAAACATATATATGTGATCCTCAACCCGACTGACAAATGTACAATACAGGGCTATCATACACAAGATTAGAGGTACTCTTGCACCTAGAGCTAGGAGGAAATCATAGAGTCAAATCACACAACACACTCCTACATCTACAACAGCGTCGCAAAAGGAAAGGGTAACTATTTTAATTTACACAGTTGTGTACTTCCCTTATAACTAATTGCTATATGATCATTTAATTAAATGCTGATGCTGTCTTTAGGTGAGAAAGAGAAAAATGACAGAAGCAGCAGCTGCTGCAGCCAGTGATGCTGGGGCATCAGAGCAGGAAGTGGTATATATATATATATATAATTAATTTAGAAATTTGACAAATCGCTTTGACGTTATCGTTAATTAATATATATATATGTTAATTACTAATCAGTTAATTACATGGTGTCAATTTAGGAAAAGAATAAGAGACATGCAAAACCTGCAGCTCGTAAAGTACCTCCTAAGAAGAGTGATCTTCAGTTGGAAAAACCAAATAATTATGATGCCATTGCAGCTGCTACCGATCTGCAGCCAGTAATCCAAGAGGTATAGATTAGTATATACCACAATTTTTGTATTCTATTTTTTACTTTAATTAATTAATTGTTTATATATATGCTATAATTAATAATAATATTATTATTATTATGTCACTTCTGATCAGGGGAGCCAAACTGCGACGTTGCACATGGAGTGGGATCCACTGAACGTCGTGGGAATGGCTGAATTATTACCAAAACAAAAAGATGAGAAGATTCATGGAAGTCCATTAGCTCCTGGTTGCCGTAGAATTAGAGTTTATCAGGTAAAAAAGGGTGCAACATTTTTACCATTCCCAGTAGATGGTAAAACAACGCTTTCGGAGGTTGAAAATAAATATATTATTGCATGGCCGATGAACCGAATGATCCTTCATTCTAATAACAAGTCAGATAGATCACAGCCGGTTGATCATTCTACGGTGTCAAAAAGTATTGGAACAACCACAGGTAATTACTACATTAATTAATCGTATCCGCTAATTAATTAACTTTATATATATATTATATATATCTGATCGGTTTTATTTGTCATGTTTCCAGGTAAATAATGATCGGAAAAAGATGCAGAAAGTAGTGTACGTAGCACCAAACCAGCTGAAGAATCAAAATGCGATAAATAGAAAAATCACACGGCACCAGCAGAAGCAGCTGATCACGGACAAGAAATTATAATTAATTAATTATTATAGAAATTAAACTTTGATTAGCTAGTGTCGTATGTTATCTTTTTGAACAGCGTCATGATTAGTGTATGTACATTAATTTTTAATTATAATATATGATTTTTAAGGTTTCTCTATACTAATTAATTAATATATAATTAATTGTAATTAAGAAAATATATGTGACCATATATATAATACCAAAGGCCACAGTTTTTATATTTTAACGTGGCCGTTGCCACCATTTGGCCACGGTTATTGGGACAAATTATCTGATTTCAACTACCCTTTGGCCACTTTTTTTTTTCCAATTATATGTGGCTAAAACACAAATATACGTGACCATATAATAACAAAGGTCACGCTTTTTATATCTTAACGTGGTCGTTGCCACCATTTGGCCACGCGTATTGGGACAAAATATCTGATTTCAACTACCCTTTAGCCACTTTTTTTTTCCAAATATATGTGGCTAAAACACAAATATACGTGACCATATAATACCAAAGGCCACGCTTTTTATATTTTAATGTGGCAGTTGCCACCCTTTGGCCACGCTTATTGGGACAAAATTTATGATTTCAGCAACCCATTTGGCCACGTTTTTTCATATCATATGTGGCTAAAACACAAATATACGTGACCATATAATACCAAAGGCCACGCTATTCATATTTTAACGTGGCGGTTGCCACCCTTTGGCCACGCGTATTGGGACAAAAATTATAATTTCAGCAACCCATTTGGCCACGTTTTTTTATAACATATGTGGCTAAAACACAAATATACGTGACCATATAATACCAAAGGCCACGCTTTTGATATTTTAACGTGGCCGTTGCCACCCTTTGGCCACGCGTACTGTGACAAAATGTATGATTTCAGCAACCATTTGGCCACGTTTTTTTATAATGTATGTGGCTAAAACACGAATATACGTGACCATAAAATACCAAAGGCCACGTTAACCAAACACATGTGGCCGTTGGAACCCTTTCGCCACGCTTTTCTGAAGAACTGTTTGATTACAACAACAAATATTGGTACCCTTTAGCCACGCTTATAGGTGGCTTCAGCCACTGATATTGTAACGTGGCCGTAGGGTACATATGGTCACGGCACCTATGGTGTCGTTTGGAATGGAAAAAAAAAACGTGACAAAACACCTTTTGTCACGGTTTTTTTCCGTGGCCAAAGGTGAATTTTGACGTAGTGATAATCACGAGTCGATGTGCGAGAAACCAAGGCCAAGGGACTATTTCATCGTGTATAGGGCCAGGGAGGGCTTGGTTATATGAAACCTAAATCATTTTGGTAGCTCGCAACCATTTTTGGCAACCGGCCCTGTGAGACCCCATGCCCTCCCCTATATATACATTCCGCGTAAACAGCAAAGTGACAGGAACAGACATTAAAATTTATCAAGAATCATAATTTTTGAAACCAAGCACATCACCAAGCCAAAATCACGAGTCGGTGTGTTAGATCACTGGTCGCTGGGCCAAAATCACGAGATAATGTGCAACATCGCTGATCGCTGAGCCTAAAATCACGAGTTCATGTGCGAGAAACCAAGGCAAGGGGCTTTTTCATCGTGTATGGGGCTAGGGAGGGCTTGGTTCTCGATGACCTTGGCTGCCTTGGTCGCTCACATGATTTCCTGGGCGCTGGGGCTGCCAGACCCCATGCCCTCCCCTATATATACATTCCGTGTAAACAGCAAAGTGACAGGAACAGACATTAAATTTCTTAAGAATCATAATATGTGGAAACTACATCAAACGAAGTCGGATTGACACGAAACTTTACGTGAGGCCTCATGAGCATGAAACAAGATGACCCAAAGGAAAAAATTCAGTTTCCGGGTCGGGCGGGCCCGCGGGCTAGGCTCGGGCGGGCCCCGGCCCTTACGGGTAGGGATTCCATGAAACGCGCTCAAACTTCGTCGGAAGGTCACGAAACTTTACAGGGATGTCCCCTAAGGTACTTGGAGCCGTTTGGAGTCGTGGGTCGGGCCTTTCGGGTCAACAAGTTGACCGGGACGTGTCCGGGGCCGCTATAGGCCGTGATTCCTCGTAGACGTCTCAAACTTCACCGGATGGTCACGAAACTTTACATGGTTGCCCCAGAGGGTACTTGGAGCGGTTTGGAACCGTGAGTCGGGCGTTTCGGGTCAAAACGTTGAGCGGGACGTGTTCGGGCCCGTTTGACGTCATGATCCCTTTTACCCGGTATAACCTTCCCGGATTGTTCTAGGGGATTGTATAGGATCGATACTTGGTGTTCTCGGGTCATAACGTCGAACGGGCCATACACGGGTCGGCTCGACGGCACGGGGCATCGTAACCGTTATTTAGTTTGTCGGGGTGCCACATGGCATCTTAGAGTCTTGTACCAACCATTAATTTTTTTCAAAGTTTATGGGTTCAAACCTTCTATTAGTTAAGTTATTTTGACAATTTTAATATTACATGGCATCTTGCCCGGACGACGTGTGGCATGATCATCAATTATTTATAGGGCATCATGGCACACGTGTCTTTATAGAAGGCATCTTGCCCGGATGACATTTGGCTTGCTAGCTTTTTTGGATAACCTCTGTCGGGGTGTCCTGTCACCTGCCTATGGGGACTCTAGGGTGTGCCATAATACCCCATGCCTCCCTATATATACATTCCGCGTAAACAGCCAAGTGACAGGAACGGACGTTAGGATTTAGCCAGATCGTCACAAGGCAACATGGCCTGATCACTAAGCCGTCATAAGGCAACGTGGGTTGATCGTCATAAGACAACGTGCACATCAAGGCACCATGTCATGAGTCGTCATAAGGTAATGTGGCCACATGTGAGCCGAATTAGCAAGCCGATGTGCTACAGATGTGTCCACCCCGAATGTATGTAAAATTTCCACAGTATATGCTGAACGAGTAATTCACATACCAATTGCCTTGTGCAATATTCCTTATCGCTTCAAGCCTGGCTACAGGAGCAAAAACTTCATCATAGTCAATGCCTTCTTCTTGTTTGTAGCCTTGATGCTACAAGTCTCGCCTTGTTTTTTATTACAATTCCCCTATCATCCTTCTTGTTTCTGAATACCCATTTAGTTCCAATTGGTTCTTCACCTTCGGGTAAGTCAACCAATTCCCAAACCTTCTGTTTATTGATCTGAAACAGTTCCTCTTGCATTGCCTCTACCCAGCTTTCATCTTCCAAAGCATCATTGATCTTTGTGGGTAGCTTCTTAGAGACAGATATGCAGCATGGAGGGCAAACGTTTGCATCAATAGACTTGCTCCTCTGTCAGCACAGCAGCTGACAAGTCTCCGATAATGTTCTCCCTTGGATGGTTCTTTCCAATTCTTCTATCAGGAAATAGTGGAAATTCATCTGGCTTCTTCCATATTGCTCAGTGTAATGTTGGGTCGAGGCAACCAACTATGCTTCGTTGGTTTGTGGTACAGGATCTGAGCTTTCTTCATGAAGCAGAACTGGGGGACTGATTCTGAAATCAGATGCTCAAAACTATACTCATTTGAACCAAGCATTCTGTTGCGTCACTAGATTCATTGTTCTCAGAATTTTCTGAAGAATTGTTTTCCGTTGGAACTTCAACCGGAGACTCTGCAACATGACAGGATCTCGCTTGAACTTCAACCGGAAGTTCGATCGGAGAACTTCTGTATCAGCAGAAACAATTTCAGAGATTTTCTTTGAGTTGTTGGGTTTCATAGGCTTGGTGCTGATGGATGAAAAGAGAAGTAGGTTGCATTTGGCAGATCCTCTGGCGCCTCGGTCTTCCAGAGTATCATCAGCAGTATCTTATGATGATTTGTCGCTTATTGTTCCTGTTCCTACCATCCAACTCAATGGCTTCTCAATGGTAACGTTGACAAGCAGTGGTTAGTGCATCTAAGTCAAATAGCCATTCAGGTTGTGATACAAAATTGTTAGGAGATTCCTCATTGAAAGTTACATTAATGGTTTCCTCAACAATTTTAGTACTTTTATTGTATACTCTGAATGCTTTTGAAACACCAGAAAACCCAACAAAATATCCTTCATCTGCCTTTTCAGCAAACTTAGGCAACAACCTATTAGTTATCAGAATAGTACAAGTGGACAACCGAAAGATTTAAAAGAAAGTGAATGTTTGGTTTTCTACCTCTCCAAAGTTCATAAGCAGTTTTGTTCTTACCCTTAACAATCCATAGTCCTATTTTGGACATAGCATGCAGGGTTTACTGCTTCTGCCCAAAATATCACAGGTAACTTGGAATCTGCTAGCATAGCTCTAGCAGCCTCAATTAATGTCCTATTTCTCCTTTCAGCAACACCATTTTGCTGTGGAGTTCTAGGAGCACTGAATTGCCTAAAGATTCCCTTTTCCTCACAAAATGAGTTCAAAACATGATTTTTAAACTCAGTGCCATTGTCACTTCTGATTGTCTTAACTTTCAGTTTTGCTTGATTTTCTAAAGATAGAATTAGTGTTTTCAACAATTCAGCAGTTTCATCTTTTGTTTTTAAGAAGAACACCCATGTATATCTAGAAAAATCATCAATTATGACAAAGCAATATGACCTTTTCCCTAAGCTCATCACTCTAGTTGGACCAAACAAATCCATATGCAGAAGTTCTAGAGGTTGAGTAATAGAAGACTCAGTTTTGGGTTTGAAGGAGGTTTTGTGTTGCTTACCCTTGAGGCAAGAAACACAGTGTTCAGAACAGTTGAATTGCTTGTTAGGAAGACCCTTAACCAAGCGGAGATTCACTATTCTGTTCATGTTCTTGAAATTAACATGACATAACCTCCTATGCCATAGATCAGACTCATCCATTGAGGCTTTGGATATAAAGCATGCAATTCTCACTGGCTGGCAGTGGCAGCAGACAGATCCAAAATATATAGTCCTTCTCTCCTAGGCGCTCTGAGCAGAACAAGTTCCTCAGCGATTTTAACACCAGGTTTTTCAAGACTATGGCCTCTTTCTCAGTAAACATTAAGTTCAAATTCTCGTCACACATTTGTGAGACACTAAGTAAATTGAACTGAGAACGTGTCACGAAAATTACCTTGTCAAAGGTAAGCATCCCATTACTGACAGCACCTTGTGAACAGTAATGTGTCCTTTTGCACTTCCAAAAGCTACAGGACCTCCATTCATGATTTTTGGATTTTCCAATACTTGCTTGTTTCCAGTCATGTGGCAGGTGCATCCACTATCAACTACCCATAGGCTCTGTTGGCCTTTATTGTGCTCCTACACACAGAGAAAGTAGACTAATTTGCAAAAAGGGAACCCAAGCCTTTGAGGTCTTGGGCTTGCCAGAAGCATCATAATACTTATACTCTTTAAGTATTAAAGTATTTTGTATTGGATCCTCATTTAACAGGTCATCTTGATCAAATGTTCGCAGCGTTCAGACTGTTCACTTGATTCACATTGCCTGTCCGATTTTGCTAGAGCCTTCTTTCAGCGATTCTTCCCTTCTCCGTATCCCCTTATATTTCTTCTGCTTGGGGGCCCAAAGCCTTTGTGGCAACTCACTGGGTGAGGTGTAGGTCTGATCAACACTAGTCACTGGTGAGAGTCTAGCATTGAGTATTGAAAATTTGTTTGACTGGCTAGATTTCTCATCTGCGAACTGCAAAGAGGCATTTCCGCTTGAACTAGAGGGAATTTCAGGTTGAAAATTGGGTTTGTTTTTCACAAAGTTTTCTCTAGAGGCGGTCTTGCCTCTAGATGGATTTCTCCTTCCTTCACCTTCGGAGTGGTCACACAACTGTCAGCAAACTGAACTCTGGGTCGTTGTCTAGGTGCAGTAACTGATCTGAGTGTTTTGGAGTTTTCCGGTTTGAACTTCTGCCTTTCCGGCTCTGAAAATTTTTCCGGTCGAAGTTCAGCCGGAACCCTATTTGATTTTAAGACTGAAAAACTTCCATTTTTGTTATTCCCAATTAAAACCTTGTTTTAGTATTAAAATACTTCATTGTGTTACTTCTTACAGGTGATATTTTACCTGTGATCTTTTCTGAGTAAAAACAGTTTTGGGTTTCAACAAGTTTTGAGCTTTGCTCAAAGGATTGAATTTGCACATAGCAGCCATGTGACCTTTTTCACCACAGAAAACACATTCAAACATTTTTTTTTGGAAAGAACTGTGTTTTGGTTGTTTGGTCATTAGTAACTCTGATAGTAAGTAACTCATCTTTCAGTTTCAGTTTATTTTGGATGTTCAGGTAGTTGACCTCCAACTTTTGAGTCCTTCGGGTCATAGATAGTTGGTGGCGGAAAAGCAACTTTTGGTTTTAAGACCTTGGATTGGTCAACAGATGTTGATGTGCTAGCATCTTTGACTTCACAGTTTGATGATGATTCACAGATTTGATTCAGATAGTGGAGACCAGTGCTATCAACACTTACACTCACACTGCCATCCTTCTGAAGTGCTTGAATTGGAGCAATAGCATGATATTTGTGGTGGTTCAACATTGTTGTACCCAATACCTGCTTTCCCATGCATTGCCCCATTCCAAAGTTTCTCAGCTTTCTTGTTAGCTGTTTGCAGTTGTCATAAGTGAACAAGCCATCTTTTAGCTTTATTTCAAGAAGATCATTTTCTGCTTTTGCATCTTTTGTTTCTTGTCTCTAGTTAGCTCGCTAACAAGTCCTCTAATAGCAAGACTAACTGAACCAAGTAATATTATAGGAACAATTGCCATTACCATGTATTGCTGGTCAAGAAGCTTCTTGACGCGCAAAATGCGTGTCAAGAAGCTCTTGACGCGCGAACGATGACGCGCATTTTATGACGCGCATTGCGTGTCAAGAAATGGTCTTCTTGACACGCAAATGCGCGTCAAGGATGCGGGGGTCAAGAAGCTTCTTGACGCGCAAAATGCGTGTCAAGAAGTTCTTGACGCGCGAACAATGACGCGCATTTTTGCGCGTCAAGAATGTTTTTAAAAAATTAAAAAAAAACATTTGTTTGTAAATCACTAATTTCCACATTAAATGGCAATTAATCTCAATACAAAATACAATACACTTACAACAAAATAATGCATTTTATATATATATAGTAAGCATTACAAACTTAACATGAGTTTACATAAAAAAATAAACTATGAACTAATTAATACATAATATAAACACTATACTATCAATACTTTACTAGTTGTTGTTGCTGCTGCTGTCATTAGTTGCACATCAAGGGGACATCCTGCTTATACTGATTCGTCAAGAAACCTAGAAAGAGAAAAGTACCTTGTTCTTGGAAGTCTTTATCTGTTTTCACAAATCCAACCACCAAAGCCCTGGGCAACTAAGTGACCCATTCATCTCAATTAAGGTCTTTATACTGACTCCAATTGAGGTGATTCAAAAGGCCACGGACTCGTCTCCATGTACTTTACCATATCATCAAGCTAAATCGGTCAAAATCAGCTGCTACAATTGCCATAAATTCCATAAATCGCAGCTGTAACCTGATGGATGATTTTTGACCCGTTAAGCTTGCGTTGGTCATATCTTGGTCATACGAACTCGGATTTGGGTGATTCAAAAGCCCACAGGTCCGTATTAAAGTCCACCATCAGTTGGTTTAGTTGACTCAAAACAATCTAATAAATTAAGGATCTACTAACCTGAATGGCTGCTGGTCAGCAACAGTTAACTCAGCAAATTAAAGTAACATATGACCTACCTGATCAGTTGAAGATGAAATTAAGTACTGGTATAGTTGTGAAACAACTTCAAACGAGATTAATAAGTAAACAAGACAAAACAGAAAACTTACAGCTACCAAGTGAAGAATCATAATCTTCACACCCCTGAAACAAAATAGTAAAACCAATTACAGCATCTAAATACAATAGAGAAGTTGATTATCAGCAAGGATTTACTTCCCTTTACCTAAGTTGCAGGCTGGAATAGGTATAAACAAAAATATAACTAATTGCAAAATTTCATTACAGCTAAATTAAGAAGTAATACCTCTTAGACCCAACAAACGAGAAAAACAAAAATGTCACACACATTATGCATAAACAGTTGTGGAAGAAAGATATCAGCACACTAAGCTAAATTAAGAAGTAATACCTCTGTTTGATCACCCAATATCACTAAAATGGCATGAGATACATGATCTACAGTAACCCATACATCATCCTTGGATACTTGAAGACCTGCAACATTATCTTGGATGAGAAGTGTGATGAAACCCAAGTCAGAGTGAGACTGCAGGCCAAGGGTAAGCTCAGGCTATAGGCACGACGGGTAATAACTAATATTGATGTTTTGGTACAATTCCCCCATGGCATCTTCAATAAACGACGATGACAATCCTAATCTTGTCGAGATTAAAGCCAAAATTTTCCGAGCAAGAGCTTATTCTGATCATTGTATTCCTCAACAACCTCCCTGTTGATACGATAAATATGATCAATAAATGGATAGAGTATAAACGACTATAAAACCTGCACATTCTAAGGCAATAAAATCAAAACAAATAGATAATAGTACATTTGGTGAAGCTCATGATATCTCAGAACCATCCTTCATCAAACCAGGCCCAACTTCCTTATTTGGATGCTTTGACGACTTGTCTCGAGCAGTTGAAGTGTAACCTCTTTCGAGGGGTCAATTATCTGCAAAACGAATTTTAAATAAATTAAATCCAACCACCACACAGTTTACCTGTTTTGACCCCTTAGCCAACCCCTGATCCACCCATCGTGTTACATCCATAAAAGTGCCTAAAAATTCCATTCCTTATTCATAATAAACAGTCCAAGTTCAGCATAGCGCTCATTCCGTGCAAGCAAACGCACTGCTAACACATAGATGTTAGGCTGCAGTTTTACTTTCTCCAAAAGTAAAATCATCTAATAATTGTAATATATACAAACACACATAAACATATATCAACAGGATAAAAGAAATCAAGAAACATAGTTTGTTTGAAAAAATAACTTCTTTAAATTCAAAGCCTGACTAGGCATTTGAAAGAGACGCAATCATTTATTTCCAATGGGGCAGATCCTCTCTCTAACAAGTCAAATGGGCTGAAGTCGCAGATTTTTTTTCTTTTTGAAGTACATAAATGATAAAACCTCCTAGCGATCCTATTCAAATAAAAAGATTATTACTGAAGTAAACCAATTTTTAAAATCATGTTTGACACTATTATCTGTAAAAGAGGTTGACAAAATTAGGACAGGTGCTTCAGGTCAAACCCAACCTGATCTACTTTGACATGTACAACAGTTACCCAGAAACACAAATAAATAAATAAAAAGAAAGAATTTAACCTGCAGTATCCCACAACCCAAGATTAGCTGTGCTCCCATCTACCACCACATTTGCGCTAAAATTGTCGAAAACTGTTGGCACTAAAATTGTAACTAAAGTGCAGTACCAAAGGCATTACAGTCTATCTGCAATATTCTATAACAAACCTGAAAAATATCTGAAAACCAGCAATGACAATAGACTTGTAAAACACTGGTTAGTGTCCTTGAAAATGAATGTCTTTGTGCTTTGAGACTTGTGACCAGTTAACAGTTAACTGTCAGCTTCATCCCAGCAATGCAATATTATGTATTAGTTCAACAATATATATATATATATATATATATATATATATATATAAGAGAGAGAGAGAGAGAGAGTATTGCCATTAAAATATATATCTCTGTGTACGAAATCAGCAGTAAATATGAAGTAGAAAATGAACCCTAAAATTTCAAAAGAAGAAAATCAAAACCCTTGAGTAAATATATATCTCTATGTTGGAAGGTATATTACTTATTCGACGATTTTCTAACATTTACAACAAAATATTAAGGACTTACATGTAGATCCACCCAAACACTCGCACCAACAACAACAGAGAAACCCAATAAAACCTGCAGGTGAATAACAAGATTAGTGATCTCTGATCTCAAAACAAACACCTTTGTTTCAAGAACTTAACATTCTGAATATGGATACAGTTTATAAGGTTCCAAGTTTTTATTTTCCTACTTTTTTCTTTTTGTTTTACATTTTGCGGGTCCCGACCTTATTTCTCCTCAGATTAAGCAACGGGGTCCCACAAAACAAGATTGTTGAATGGCTAAAACGTATAGGACTTAAAACAACATAAAAATCCATGTATAAAACATCAAAAGCATAAACTAGCATAAGATGGTGAATTTTTAGAAATCATAGATGTATGTTTTGACACTAACTCACCCATGGTAAGTAAGCTGATGTGAAAGTAAAGATACCCAAGAAGCTCATATGTATTAATGGATTTTGCTTGCACCAAACATAAACCTGTGAAGCAAACAAAGACAAGGTTGATGAGCCGGCACCAGTCCAGTGAGAGGAGGGGTACCCGTACCCCCCCCCCCCCACACACAGCTCAGAATTCTTTCTAAGCAATTCTTGCATCTCAAGACTAAAAATGACTTCTGAAACGTACAATATCAAAATCACTAATTGTTATATCAGTTAGTCAACATATTATATATATTTCATCACAATATTCAAATCAAATAATTGATTATAATGTCAAGAAGAATCAGCTGATGCTACCAACATTTCAGTAAGCATTAAAGAATTAGCAGTTTAGCACACAATTACATCTAACATCATTCAGGTGGTTCATGCCAACCAATATTGTCCATTTTACCTCTAAGGAACTTAAAGATTTGTATTTTGGTTGGTTGCTTGAGTTTGAGATAGGCTCCTTCCTAATTATATTATGAGAGGCAGCAGATGAAACATAAGGAAGGATTTGGGGTTCTAACTAAAAGGAAAATTGTACACAAATTGAATGTGTAACTAAAGAATTAATCTTGAGGAAAAACGTACTCACAAAATCATCATAAGAAAATATAACTAATAGATTAGATTAGCAAGCTAGTATAATACCGTTTTCCAGCCAGAGCAGGGCAGAATGGATGAATAAGAAGGAACACACAATCGATGAATCGAATATCTTGAAAGTCAGTACGTCAAGATGAATGAAGATTCAACATGGCCCCAACCAATGAAAATAATAAAAAGGGGAATTGATTAAAAGATGAACCAAATTCGATTATTATACCCGGCCCTTTCCTCGATCAAATTTGTTGTTAGGAAGAATCCGGCCTCCTTTCCTGAAACGTTGGGACCGACTAATTAATTTCCCTCTCTTCGATCTCTAACTGTTGCTGCTGCTATGTATGTATGTATGTAACTGTTGATGGTGGCGGATGATGACAGTTTTTTTACATCGCTGCCGGATTTGAGAGTCGCGGTCGAGGAAGTCGCCGACCTGGACGAGGGTGGAGAAACCGCCGGACCTAACTTAATATTCAAATTGAGCCATGTCCTTTTTTCCATTTGTCAAGAAAAAATGGGGCACAAAATGTTGGTGTCGGATCTTTTAATATATGATATTATATTTATTAGATTAAAAAACACTTTATTTACATTAAAAATTTTAAAAAAATATTAAAATCAATGTTATCACTCGATGTTAGCCTAAAATAAAAGGAAAAAAAAAATAAAAATAACTATTATCACGGTTACCTATGAAATGGATGAAAAAACCCATAATTTTGATAAAATATGAAATCACATAATGAGGTAACCTATTATTCTAGTTAATTGAGGTAACGGACGTTATTAAAATTAAGACCAGATATTAACAGAGTTAACCTGGAAATTACCAGTTGTCACACTTTTGCCACTCGGCTAAGCTATTCGGTTCGAGAACGAGATGGCGAGACCCATTGTTAAGAAAAAGTGTTTCAATTTGATCACTCATATCGTTTTTGTCGGAATTAGATAACTTAATATTCAAATTGAGCCATGTCCTTTTTTCCATTTGTCAAGAAAAAATGGGGCACAAGATGTTGGTGTCGGATTTTTTAATATATGATATTATATTTATTAGATTAAAAAACACTTTATTTACATTAAAAAAAATTAAAAAATATTAAAATCAATGTTATCACTCGATGTTAGCCTAAAATAAAAGGGAAAAAAATAAAAATAACTATTATCACGGTTACCTATGAAATTGATGAAAAAACCCATAATTTTGATAAAATATGAATGTCGAGTGACTTAATTAAAACACTTTGGAAACTTGAGTGACCTAATTAAAACACTTTTAAAACTTGGTTACTTTTCTACAAAATTACCCGTTTTAAAAATATATACTTTTTAATTAAATAACTTAATTTGAAACATTATTAGATAGTCTCGTTCT
>JBCNJP010001174.1:0-22000 GCA_039602395.1 Deinandra increscens subsp. villosa | reverse complement strand
TAGTACACAAGAAGGTAAATAAGCTTGTTGTTTATTGAATCACACAAGATACAATGTATACAAGCTCTGGTTTCTCTCTCTAGAAAACACACACACAGAAACAGTGTTTTCTTCTAGCTAATGAGCTTAATAAGTCAACACTATTTATAGTGTAAGACATTCAGCCCAACGAACCAATGGTTCGCTGCTCACGAACCATTGGTTCGTGACATGGTTAGTTGAACCATAAACTCACTAAAACCCTCTTGTTTAGATACAGCACACGAGACACAATGTAGCATAGGATTATGCTCTAATACAGGTCATCCGGAATGTTGAAGTTGTTTCGGTTATATGATTTAGTTTAGTTAGAGAACCTAATTAATTGAATTGCTCCTGGAGTAGCCAAATAAGGCTTAGCTGGTCGTATTACCACCGAGTCAACTTGAAGAATTAGAACTTTACCTTATTTTGAACGCGGTTCTTTTTTGGCTATACATACATTTTCACAAAGAAACTGCCCAAGACGATTGTAGATGTCTCTTCACAATAATTGTAATGTAGAAAATACCAATTCAAATTGAATGGATTCAAAATGATGTTACTACACGAATAGGGATTATAAATTTGACAATTTCATCTAGTAAATAATATTGAAGTATTTGAAAAATCTATTTAAAATTGTCAAGTTGCAAAAAGTTAGTTACCAAGATCTAATTATGGGTTATTAAATGGGAAAATAAATCGCAATTATCAAATGGAAAGCCTGTTCCTAAAGGGCCCAATGAATTCCTAATTGGAATTAGGGGCTCCTTTTTGATTGATTCTTTTATGACATTGGGAGATTTTACATCGTTGAATGTTAGGTCTGTTATGTAGGATCACAAGAACACTCCTCCATCTACATCATCTAGGCACAATCAGTTTCCTTTATTATAACCTAATCCATTGAAATTAGGTAAAAAAAGAAAGCAAGAAAAGTGAAACATGTTGCTCCTATAGTACCTAATATTGATCAGTTAGGAAAACTAAACAATGATGCCAGTACTGCTGATGCATCAACCATATTTGAGGTAGTGGTATAAGTATTTGACAATTTATTTATTCAAACTTTGACCTTATGTTATTAATCAATATATGCCATTATCTATTATGTCACTCGATCAGGAGATAAAGTGCAAGTTGTTCATTAATCGTCCGACGAACCACGTGGCGATGGGTATAGTATACAAAACCCAAAAAGATCAAATGCTTCATGGAGTTCCACTAAAAGAAAATTGCTATAAAGTTTCCATTGATGAAGTTATACATCGAGATTCATTTTTACCAATCCCAGCAGGAGATATGAAAGAAGTTAGAGAACCATATAAAAGTTTTCTTCCCTAGCCAAAGAAGTTGGTGATACTACTAAATAAAGGATCACAGGTCCGTTCCTTTAATTCCTTTAATTGCTTTCCACTTAAAGAATCACAGGTGAGTGAAAATCGACTTTATTATTTGGCTATACACACACACACACACACACACATATATATATATATATATATATATGTATATATATGATATATATATATATGTGATTTTAGTTTTTATGTTTTCTTACTACAACCTACATCTAAGAAATTCATAAAAATACAAAGAATTCATACTGGTGCTAAAGCTACGAGGAGCAAGACAGCAGCCAAGAATTAAAAATGTTAGATTAGTGTGTTTAATTAGCTATATGTATAGGGATTTAGCGTATAATTAATTGTATGAATATTTTTGTTTATTAATTACTGTTACGTTAATTATATATATATATATATATATATAATTTGATTTTTAAGTTTCTTTCATATTAATATATAAGTACTTTTAATTTGTAATTTGACAAAAAGAATATTTAAAAAATAATTTCTTGATTATAGCAACCATATAGCCACATACAACCACAATCAATATGTGTCACCAAAGCTACCCTTTAGCCACATTTTTTTCTAATACACGTGGCTAAAACATGAATATATGTGACTATATAATACCAATGGCCACACTTTTGATATTTTAACGTGGTCGTTGCCACCCTTTAGCCATACTTTTTGGGACAAAATGTTTGATTGCAACAACCCTTTAGCCACGTTTTTTTTCTAATACACGTGGCTAAAACACAAATATATGTGACTATATAATACCAACAACCACACTTTTGATACTTTAACGTGGTCGTTACCACCCTTTATCCACACCTATTGGGACAAAATGACTGATTGCAACAACCCTTTAGCCATGTTTTTTTTCTAATACACATGGCTAAAACACAAATATATGTGACTATATAATACCAACGGTCACACATTTGATATTTTAACATGGCCATTGCCACTCTACATTCATTTCAACCCATTCATTTTATGCTAAATTAGTTATTTTTATGCTAGGAATGTTGAGGTCAATCATATGCACATGTTTGTAGATTCATGTTACTGGTGAACCTCCTTTCTTCTTTAAGTACATTGTAGGATCGTTATTAGTTAGAGTTAAACTAAAACAAAAGCCCTTTACTTGCAAATATAACCCTGCGGAATTAAAGTTATATTTCACTTTACTTAAGCGATATTTAGTTCTTGTGTATAATGTAAATGCTTGATTTACAGAAAGATAGTAACAACGAAGTAACAAATACTCGGCATTATTTGCATTAACTCAAAGCTACACTATTATAAGTTGTTCAAGAACAGATGATGTGTAAACTATGAGCTAACTAAGCTATATATAGTGCTGACGAGATCAACGACAGCCATTGATCTCATGTGATCTAATCTAGACCGTAAAACATAAAGTCAAATACAAACTACCAAAAGAAGGAACATCGACATTTGGAATATCTTGCGTGTTGGCAGCAACATACTACTTTAGGAGAGCGGCTTGAATCAGATATAGAAGCATACGAGAAGCTTTTGCAGGATTGGACTTGCTGAAAAGACATCTCAGGAAAAGTCCTGTTGAACTCATTATCTGGTGGATAATAGAGTTCACCCGGAATATTCGCTACAGGACAAAACTGCTTCTTTCCGCTTGAACTGCCAGTTCCGCTTGAAGTAAGAATTCCGCTTCAACTTCAACTTTAGCCGGAACATAACAAAATTGGCATTCAGCCAGAAATCTTCCAAGCGCAATATTCCTTACAATCTCCCCTTAAGCTAATGCTACTAAATTATTCTTCAGTTCCAATGTTTATCTTAAAAAACTGACTTGTACCAAAAAAATTTCTTCTTCTTAACCTACTTGTCTGTGGTTCTGATGTGGGCATCCAGATTTTGAGAAAGCTCTTTAGAATTTGTTTTGGTCACCTTCACATACTTGAAAGATTCCCAATCCATTTCACTCCATTCTTCTTGAAGAGAAATGGACTCATGAACTGTGAAGGTGCCATCTGCTCTGTAAACATAGAACAGCTTCTCTTCTTCTTCCCAAATGATAAATCTTATCTCACTGATAGGCTCTTCTTCTTCTTCTTCTGCTGAATCATCATCTAAATTGCTCCAGTAGAGCATTCCACTGTCTAGCACCATTGGCTCTATGTGAAGCCTTAACAAGTGCTCAGCTCTTGAGGGACTTAGAATTTCTCCAAGCTTTAGAATGATGTCAGTTATTTGTAGCACAAAAAGAAATGTAGTGGCCTTGTGAGCATTTACCACCTGAGTTGTGCCATTTGCCAAGTTGAAAGTGAAGTCAAAGGTTGCTTCATCTATTGTCCAACCCACGATCTTGTTCTTTCTGGGTGGAGCTTTTCTTCTTTGCTTCTGATCTCTTTTGCTCGTGGCATGCATCAACTTCCTTTTTCTCATTTTCCTTTCTTCATCGGAAGCATTTGCTGATTCTTGCACAACAGGTATTTTGCCTTTGGTAGATGATGAAGAAGGGCCAGATTGAACTTCAGTAGGTTTGGTGATGGTGGTTGAAGGTTCTTTGATGGTGAGTGGAGGTAGGGAAGTTTGAGTTGGTGGTTTATAGGCTTCTAGTGTAGGGTTTGAAGGTGGAGAAGGTGGGAAAATGTCAGAGAAATCCATGGTAGGAGGAGGCTTCTTCTTAAGAGGGACAATTGGTGTAAAATTGTCAGTCCTGTATCTTGGGTTGGCAAGTTTGGTTGCTACCTTCTTCGAAATTGAAGGTGGCTTGCATGGAATGAGGGCAAATGACTGTGGAAGTGATGGAGCTGTTGTAGATATGGGGCTTGGGTTATATGTAAAAGAAGGTGGAGGTGGCATATCTGCATCATCAGTAAATTCAGGTTTAACATTTAAGTTTGATGATGTAACTGAAGTGAATTCTGAAGGTGTAGGCATCACTAGCTTTGGATTGTGTGACACCCGAGAATTTCAAGGTTAACTTCCGTTAGACAAACCCGTTAGTTACGTTATAAGTGTTAACTTAGTAACTAATGCATAACTAGGCCGAATACGCCCACGACCTTTGGTTGATCACCGAAACCGCCCATATGTGTTATGTGTTCATCATTGATTGTCTTTATGTGCAATGTGATTTAAATACATGACTTATTATTGTAAATAGCATGATAAATTGTAAATACTTGATTATGTGAAAACTTGCCCTTTTTGGTCGCCAGCGAAACTACTGGGCGAAACTATAGTGTCGCCCGGTAGCCAGCTAAGACAATCCAATATCACGAGACCAGAGCTAGTTTCGCCTGGCCAGCGAAACTGCCAGCGAAACTGGCTCCTGATATAAATAATCTTGATAAACCCTAGTTTCTCCATTTGCCTCATTTCATCACAAACACACACACACAATTCTCTGGAAACTGGTCAGCCGAGAAAACCATCAAGAAACCGAGACCTCAGCCTCAAGACCATCACCTCATCTCATCTATCGATCCTAGAACCAACCGTGAGTCCCAAAACTATGTTTTCTTGCTTCTTCTATGTGTTTCTTTATAAAGTATGCTCAAACCTTCATGAAAACTTGTATGCTTCTGAGATAGTGCTTAGGGATGCTAGATCTACCATAAAGTCAGCAACTTTACGTTTAAAAACAAACCATGATGATGATTTATGCAATTTTGGCCATTTTAGGGTTTAGAAGTGTTTTTAGATATTTGATGATTAAAATGCATGTTAAACGTGTTAAAGCTGCTTGATTTATGTTGGTAAATGCCTATGTATGCTAGATAATGAATTGCATGTAAGATCAGAAGCCGTTAGGTTGATTTTTAGGCAAATCCGTATGTTTTTCGCGACCAGCGAAACTGTCTGTTCTCTGGGCGAAACTAAGTAGCGAAATTATATCTCCTTCCAGCGACACTGACCAGCGAAACTATAGTGTCGCCGGGAACCTGACCTGACCAGCTCGAGCGAAACTACCGAGCGAAATACCTGAACGAAAGTTCAAACCAGTTTCCCTGCGAAACTAGGCTAGCGAAACTGCGTCAGCAGTTTCGGGCGAAACTAGTCTAGCGAAACTGTGTCACCGGGCATTGCCTAGCGAAAGTGCTGCCCGTGCACCTAGCGAAAGTGCTGCCCGTGCACCTAGCGAAACTGCCTAGCGAAACTGTGCTAGCGAAACTAAGACCTGACCTAAAAACCAAACTTGTGAAATTTGCTTAAGTGTTATGCCATGACTTACATGATTATGCCATGATGAAACATGTTTGATATCTGATTTATATGAACCCTTGTTTATGATCAACCATTGGTGTCGTGTGTCGGTATGTCGAGTCATAGTTGCGACGTGCTATGTTATGGGCCATAGTGACGTTAAGTAAAGATTAGACACGAAACTAATACTTAAGACCTAAACGTGTTCTAGGTCTTCGTTAAGCAAACATAAAATTGGATTACTTGAAGTGTAGCAGTGCAACCAAAGGTGAGTGTCACTAACCCGCTTACCGTGAGTCCGTTTGGGCCACACCGAATAACTTAACGAAAAACAATGCTGATAAACTCTAGAGTGCTAGGCACCTACTGATGAACATGAGAACACGGGATGCTTGGCACCCACTTGATGAACTGAAGTGTTTTATGGGAAACACTTGTGAACTCTGAACAAACTATTTTTGAAACAAAACTGAAAACGTTTTAATATGGCTAGTGTAGGTTAAAGTCTAAACCATATGATATCACATGTTTTCTAAGGATGCCTTATAACTTTAAAGTCCTCAACTTAATTGTGCCATTAATTTGTGAAAGCGAGGGGATGTTGGGTAGATCTACTGGAGTTTGACAAACTCCGCCCCGTGGCACGGGGAGTGCACGGAGGAACAATATCAGCCTATTTGACCGTGGTCCCGAGAGGACACGGGGGAGGCAAAAACCGCGATGACGTAGGTCCGCACCGTACGGGATGGCTCGGCCCCCACAAAATAAGTCAGCTTTGGTACAAATTTCCTTAGAGCATGGAACAACGGATTAGCTACCCGCGATATCGGTTGAGTCCTTTAACTTTACGGAACTAGTACATACCCGATGACGTAGGTCACGGACAAACCATTTATAAACTGAGATTTAATTACGAGCATTGCTTTTCACAAATAAATGACTTGTAAGTATACCTTGACACGATTTATGATTATGAGACCGGGCCAATGCATGACAAGCCCACTGTGAACTCACCAACCGTTAGGTTGACACTTGCGTGGTTTAAACTTTTGCAGATCGCTAAGGAGTATCCGCTGGAGGTTGGCATGGCACAGAAGATGTTTACTTTTATTAAACTAAATTGGGAATTTAAAACAACATTTATGTAAAGCACGTGGTTAGTGCTAAGGACAATTAATTTTCCGCTGCGTATGTAATTTAATACTTTGATTTATAACTTGCGTTTGAACTAACCCTGATTCGTTTAGTATTTGTAACTATGGTTGTGGATCCTGGTCTAGTCGCGCCCCTTAACGGTATAAACTCCGTTAGTGGTATTTTGGGGGTGTGACAGATTGACTGCAGCTATGTCTCCTTTGAGCTCATAAAAGATTGTATAAATCAAGTTGCAAAGTTCTCTGACTTTCAACTGAGCTACCTCTTCTTCTGTTTTCAGTTTCTTAACCACAAGGGCCCTCTTTATCTTTTTCAACAACAAGTAGTTTTCATCAGTCCTTATTAGCTTGGTAGGCATCTGTTAGGAAATGGAGATCAGCCTTTGCCTATCAACTTCAGTCATTTCTTCCAAATTATAGTCCTTCAATCTCCAATTGAAGGAACTAGTCTTTACTTCTTCCAACAACCTTTCAACAGCTTCAACCTAAGAATACAAATCCAATTCCTCTTGAAGTTCTTGGGCTAGCCTCTCAATTCTGCTACCCTTTTTGCATCTTCCACCATCTTTAGCATAGCTTCAGCTCCAGGAGTTTGAACCACCATTTGAATAGTTCTAGGAGTTTCAGTTTGAACAGGTTCGGTAGTCCTCAAAGTTATCAATGTTACAGCTATGTCTTCAGCTTCTTTGCTTCCCAGTTCTTCCGGTTGAACCACAGATAACTGATTAGACCCATCAATACCAAAGATTGAATTGCCAGGGCCATAAACTTCCATCTGGGTTGCAGTTTGGGTTTCCGGTTGAACAACCAGTTGATTTTCCGCTTGAACTTCTGCTCGAACTTCCACTTGAACAATGTTGGAGCCTTCAGTCACCACTTGAGGTTTGGTGACTTCAGGTTCTTTATCAATAATTTCCAACACTTTCGTGCCTTCATCTTCACTAATTAAATTCTCATTACCTCCTTCAGATATAGTGGCCACTGCAACAGTTGCAGTGCATTCTCAACATCTTCAGCTACATTGCTAGTGGAGGCAGGTTTCCTCTCCATATGATCACTGGCTCGTTAATCCGGAAATATGACATTTTTCAACAGGCTTGTGATCATGTTGATGTGCTTAGGGAGAGCACCAGCAATTAGCATCGAAGATTGCACTAATTCAGTGAGGTTGGGATCTTCAAATAGAGATATGGAAATTAACTAACTGATCTTCATATTGACCCAACTCTCTTCAACTATGAAGGGTTTGACACCAACTTTCTTGCAGGCTGTGGCTCTAACTTCAGTCGGAATTCTTTTAGTTTCTTCTATTTCAATGATTACAGGTGTAGAAGTCAGCTTCTCCCCCAATTTGACAGTATCAGCTTCAACAGCTTCTCTGTAGGGTTTGAAGGACCTGCCTCGGCTTTAGTTGGAGTAGCCCTGACCAAAGTAGCAACAGTTGAGTTTAATTGATCAACCTGTGCTTGAAGATTTACGTACAGAGTCGTTAATTCAGGTAGTGTAAAGTTGTCCTCAACTGGCTTTTTACCAGTATCCCTGGACAGAACCAAGCTATCAATCCGAGATTGATCAACTGTGGTACCCATGGCTTCTTGGCACCTGGGATTCTCTTCATCTGTTTCAGCAACCCTTGGTTCCAATGAAGGACTTCTGGGTGCTGATTCAGAGAAGATTGCTGCAGATTAGGTCTTATTGATGTTACTGCTAGCACCAAGATCCAGTGGGGACCCTTGGGCAGCAGCAGCCCTTTCTGCAAGAATCTCTTCCAAACTCCTGAGATTCGACTCCGGTGAGGAATGGGGGTTCAGAGCAGTAGTGTCCTAATCTATCAGAATGTTCTCATGTAATGAGGTAGGTGAGTTAATAACACCTTCATTTAGATCAGAATTGATTGCACTG
Source organism: Deinandra increscens subsp. villosa (assembly GCA_039602395.1). NCBI lineage: Eukaryota > Viridiplantae > Streptophyta > Magnoliopsida > Asterales > Asteraceae > Deinandra > Deinandra increscens. The sequence goes on along the minus strand of JBCNJP010001174.1, from coordinate 13,368 downwards.
TCATTCCTAGGTGATAGGGGATGTAGGGGTGAAAAATGTTCAGATGAGGAAGGTACATCTGCTTCTAATGACTCCCCCTCAAATGAAGGTTCATCCCTAAGAGAAAATCCCACTTTTACCAGTTTCTGTTTAGGCTTTTTGCCTTAAACGGGGTTAGAAGCTTCAGGTTGGCTGGTGGTACTAGGTGGAGGAGACCTAGTGACCACAGTTCTCTGTCTTTTAAATGTGACAGAAAGTGATTCGGTTGAGGAAGTGGCAGTGGTAGTTTTTGTGGAAGCTTTCCTCTTTTTGGATTGAAAAGTTTTTAGAGTAGAGGAAGCTGGGATAGATGTGGGATCAGAGACCATTGGGTTTGTGGTTCTGTCATCTTGAGCAGGATGCTCAGTTGCTGCCACAATTTCTATTTAAACCTCAGCCTGAGCAGGTTCATCAGGAAACTGCCTTGGAATTGGTAGGGGATGGGTAGTATCCCTTCCAAGAAATACAGTCTTGTTTAAAGCTAAGTTTGAAAATGTTTTCTCATTGAGAAGTTTAGGTTGTAAAATTGTACCACCCAAAACAATTTGGGGGTATTCTTCCCTGAGAATACATGTCAAAAACCTAGGGTACACATAGAAATATTCAGCTTGGATGTTTGATTTTAGGGCTCTAAAAATTAGGTTAGAAAAATTAAAGTTTTCACCCTTTACCACATCATAGAAGGCAGAGGCCTGTTCACCAGCAAGCTCATTAAATCCACCCTTCTTTGGAGATAGGCGTACCAAAATTGTATGAGCCAAGAACCTCCATTTGTATGGTAATTGCCCTTTCTTGATAGTTTTGCTTTGCAGGGAACCACCATATCCAATATCTCTGAACAGTCGTAGATACTTCTTGGAATCGACCACTTCATATCCAATTTCATCCCTTAGTTTCAACACCTTTTGTCACACCCCGGGCAATGGTTTCGGGTGTGAACGAGAATGGAATCATAGTCGAGGATACATAGAACAACTTCTAATAAATTAAAAAACATCATAAAACATTACTTCATTTCATTGCAGCGGAAAAGATAGTGGAAACGATAATGTCTTACAATTTGAAAACATAAAGTCTTAAACTAATATTAAAAGCATGTGACGGTTTATTTGGATAGTCGGGACTATAACTCCGAAAGCAGGTCCGATAGCATATATAAGCCCCATTTGCATGTCTTCAGGAGGTTGCGTCAATTACCTAAGAAATCATGAATTTAAAAGGGTCAACATAAAGTTGGTGAGGTTCACAGGTTTAAGACTCACAGTTAAAGTTTGTAAAACAGTTTTCAGTATACTTAAATATTACGTTGGTTTATTGTTGTGGTTGTATGATCTCACCTGAACCTTGATTTCAAATACTAACGGTTTACCCACCCAAGCATCCCTTGCCCAGAGATGTTAAACAGAGCAGAATAACTGACGTGTACCCCCAGACAATCCGGAGTCAGAACTGTAGCTACCAGTTAGGGTAGGGTTGTCAACCCAAATAGATCTATTCACTAGCTATCGTTTCGTACAGAACTAATTGAAATCAATTAATGGTGGGATACGGTTGTACAAACGTTTATAACGATAATGTACCAAATTGGGCAATCCGTAAGAGAACAAGTAGTCATACGGCTAACAGATAAACCATAATATTAAGTAAAAAGCATTTATCAGATTTCATGATTTCTCCCCCAAAGTATAAAACAGTTAAAAGGAAAAGGGGCCGTGAAACTCACAGATTCAGCAGATAAACGGTGAATAAGCAGTGTAGGCAACAGTAGCACAAGATGCCCTAAATAAATTAAATAGGCATATGCATGAGGTCTATTATCATTTGAGTAACATAAGTTACCCAAGTGATACCGGTCAAGTCTTGACGTTTTAATCCCGTTTGTATACGTTCGAAAACCCGTTAGCTTCTATTCATTAAATAAATACTTTCATGATTATTTATATTTACGTTAAATAAATATAAATAAGGAATCATCATTTAATAACTAAATCAAGTATTGAACATCGAGTTAAAATAATAATGTTTATTATTATTTTCATAAGTTTGTATAATTATTTGGAATTAATAATTATGTGAAGTTTAAAAACTTGCAAATAATCATTAGTCAAATAATAATTATTTAAGGCTTAATATATTTTAAAACATTTCAAGATCGTTTAATATTTCATGTGTATGAAATATTTATTTGAAAACGTCGTCAAAAATATTAAATGGTGACACTTGGATTTATGATAGTTCATTTATTAACACTCTTGCGTTGTTTTACACAAAACATGATAAGTAATTATTTACGTTTTCGCGTATATCGCCGTGTGGTCCCGGTTTTATTACTACGCAACGCAATCCTTATTTTGATTACTTTGATTCCTCAAAGTAATGAAAATAATTCCATATAAATATTTAAAGTCGTTGTCTTGTCTTGGTTTATTTTTATAAAATTTCTTTTATAAAAATATTTATTTTTCACAAGTGATCTTTTATAGAAAAATGTCCATTCTTAGCATTATTTAAGAAAGGTTAAAACTTGTAATAAATCCAAGTATTTATGTCAATTTAATCATTTGACATAAATATTATTCTAACTAAATCTAGTAAGAATTTAATATATTCTTTTTGTCAAAAGTTTGTAACACATTAAATATGTTACATTTCCATTTCAAGCATTATTCTTTTGGTCCATTTTTATTCCTTACTAGCCATTTAAGTAATCTATATCAATTTCCATAAACATGATTTTATGTCCATTAATATTTATGTCATGTAACAAGTTTAGTATAACATGTCTTATATTTGTTTAACTTAGCATAATGATATGTCACATGAACATGGTAAATAATCTACTAACATTAACATGTTAGGACTAAAATGTAAATAATAATCTACTAACATTAACATGTTAGGACCAAAATGTAAATAATAATCTACAAACACTTTTCATGTTAGGACCAAACAAGTAATAAAAATCCACTAACACATTTGTGTTAGGAGAAGTTAGCAACAATAGCTAAATGTAACATTATGTTAGCCATGGATTTATATTTCATTAAATATGAAGGGGCTTAACATTGTAAATCAACTAACTATGAAATCTTTAGATTTCATAAACAAGATCATGGTGCACACTTGCTACTATCCAAAAGTGTTCACAAATGTGTTTCACCAAAACATTATGGATCTTGAAAGAATGGAGGTAAAGAGAAAGAGTTTGTTGTTAGTTGATGAACAAAGTAAGCTTTCAACAAGAAATTTAAAGATCTAGATTTAAAGTGTAGGTTGTCAAGACTTGATGGTTTCATTTGGGTGGTGAAATATGAAGCACACATAGAAGAAAATGGGTTTAGGAGACTCACAATGAGGGTGAGAGTAAAACCGAGAGAAAGGAGGAGGAAGAGGGCGGCTTGGTGGTGTTTTCCGGCGGGGCAGGGTGGCCGGTGGTGGGGCTGAGGTGGCGGAGCAGTGGGGTCCGGCGGCGGCAGGTGGTTCGGTGGCGGCAGCAGTCGGCGGCTAAGGTGGTTGGAGGGTGGTTGGCCGAGAGTTAGGGAGGGAGAGGGAGAGGGTTTGTGTGTTTGGGTGTGTTGGGTGCAAGGGAACCAAAGGGTGGTGGGTTTCTCTTATAGGTTGATTAGTGGGTAATAACCATAAGACTAAACCTTAATACTTTGGAACTTGGATTGGTAGGCTAGGCTTGTTGTCAAGCCACCATTCACCTAACAAATCATGTCTTGGAGACTACGCTTCACATATTTTATAAAAATGTTGGAGGTTTTATAAAATATAAAGTAGTTAGAGAAGTTTAAAAATCTAAACTTTTATAAAATAAACCCTAGTAGTGTAAAACTACAAAGGTGATGGATTTTTATAAATTAATTGGGCTAAAACTTTTATAAAAAAATTGAATGGGCTTTTTATAAAAACTTATGGGCTAAACAGTTAATTAAATTGTTTTACAATCGGGCCGAAGCCCAATTTAATTCGGAAGGGAGATGGGCTGAGGCCCATTTAAATCGAATGGAGGGTTGGGCCGGCTTATCGGGTTGGGCCGCGAGGGAGGACGGGCCGGGTTGGGCCGCTGGGGCGCCGGATCATTTGGGTTGGGCCGCGAGGCGCCGGGTTCGGCCCAAGGCCATCCGGGCCGCGGGTTGGGCCTCTGGTTCGGGGCGGTGATTCGGTTGATCGAGTCGAGTCTCCGGGTTAACTTTCGGGTTTATCCGAGTCGATTTGGGCTTATTGGGCCTAACCGGGCCCAATAAGGTTAACGGATCTCGTTTGGCTAAGTCTTGACAACGAAATATTTTTTTTATCACATTTTAAGTTTATGAAATGTTTTAACAGTTTATATCAGTTTTGTTATAATATAAAATGTCAAGTTTTATATTTAATTTCTTATTATTAAAGTTCCATATTTAATAATATGAGACTTTCGTAGTTCACGGGTATGTAACCGCGATATCTAAATCAGTTAATCCTCTATCTAAACACAGTTAATTATGCGTTTTAAAACTGTAATTCACATAATTATCACGTAATGAAAGTCAACAGAAGTCAACGGAGAGAGGGTTTGACCTGATTTTTGGACCGGGTGTCACACCTTTCGCAATTTGGCTTCATCAATTTCCACTTCTGTGCCCTGAACATTTGACACAATCTTGTCACTACCGTTGTCGCCTTTAGCAACCCTAGCATGAGACCAAAAATCTTCCATAAATTCTTCAAATATTTCCGCCTCAACAGTGAGCGTGTGATGAAGATGAGATATTTTGAGGAAGTCTATCATGCCATTGTAGATATGTGTCTTGCTTGGTGGTTCTAGGCACGCCACCAAGTTGTGTTCTACAGGAAACTTGGAGTCACCGACGAGCTTCTTGCCATTTGCCTTCGGTTTTGGAGCCATTGTTGATACAGGATTTGAGAAAGATTGACGGTTAATCGGAAGTTGAACGGAGAGAGTTTGAGAAAAATTTGGGAGTAATTTCTGAGTGAGGTTGAGAGAATTGGGGAAAGTGACGGTAAATTAGGGCTTTTACCCTTTTCGGTGATGACGTGGAGGAGAGAGGTTTTAAACAGACGGTTCAGTAACTGATGGGACAGATGCTTTATGGATTATATGGTACAACTTGGCAAAGCATGTCTTTATCCAAAAGAAAATTTACTGAAACCTCGGATTTTAAACAGTTAAAAACTTAATGGGTAAATAAATGTGTATCCACTTAGAAAGTTGTGCCTTCCGGGTAATTAAATGAGACTTTGACTTTTGTTGACCCGGAAGTTCAAGCGGAACCCATTTTCTCCTTTATTTTAAAAACCATATTTCTTCCGTTTGAACTTCAAGCGGATGATTTTTCCGCTTGGAAGAATTGTTTTCAAAAACATTTTCCACGTGAGTTACAAAGCATTGTTCCGGTTGAAGTTTTCCCGGTGATTTTCAAAGTTGTTTTTCTCACAGGTTGAACCGGAACTTGAAACTGAACACATGAATTTTGAAAATTTGTGATAATTTTCCATAGTGTAACTGAGGTTACTGACTATGAACTGAGATGATGTCTAATTATCACAAGAAATTTTCTTTTTCTTTTTCTTTTTGTATCAAGAGACGGGCTTTTAAGCACATGCCTCCTTTTTATTTGAAAATTGTGAAAAGTTTTTATTCAAAATTCATCATCCCAATGGCTGTGATGAGATAGAAAAATCTTGCCTCATCAAAAGCTTTTGTAAACAGATATGCCAATTGATGATCAGTATGAACTTTGAATAATTTAATTAGATTCTTTCCCGCACAATCTCTAATAAAATGATACCTTATGTCAATGTGTTTGGTTTTTGAGTGCTTTACTGGATTGTTGATGATGGAGATGGCACTGTTGTTGTCTGCAAGAATAGGAGTTTCCATGAATGTGATCCCATAGTCCAACATCTGATTTTGGATCCAAAGGACTTGACTGCAACAACTTGAGGCAGCAATATACTCAGCCTCTGCACTTGAAGTGGAAACACAAGTTTGTTTCTTGCATTGCCAAGAGACAAGCCTTTCACCCAAAAATTGACATCCACCTGATGTTGATTTCTTGTCTATATCACATCCTCCATAGTCACTGTCTGTGAATGCTCTGAAAGAGAAGTCAGAGTTCTTGGGATACCACAAACCCAGTTTTGGTTGGCCCTTCGGATACTTGAATATTCTCTTAACAGCTAGCATATGTGACTCCTTTGGTGAGGACTGATATCTAGTACATAAGAAAACACTGAACATGATGTCAGGTCTACTAGCAGTGAGATACATCAGTGAGCCTATCATTGCCCTATACATGTGCACATCCACTGGCTTGCCACTTAAGTCACTTGTTAACTTGTGGGAAGTGGATATAGGAGTTTTTCCACTTGAGAAAGTTTGCATATCAAATCTCTTCAACATGTCTTGAATGTACTTTGATTGGTTCAGAAAGATTCCATCTGCAGTTTGCTTCACTTGAAGTCCTAAGAAGAATGTTAGTTCTCCCGTAGAGCTCATTTCAAATTTGGATTGCATCAAAGTTTCAAACTCCTTGCACAAAACAGTGTTAGATGAACCAAAAATAATATCATCTACATAAATTTGTATCATCAACATATCCTTACCAACAGGTTTTAACAAAAAGTGTTTTGTCAATTGCCCCTCTCCTGTAACCATTCTCTAAAAGATAGTTAGAAAGAGTTACATACCATGTTCTAGGTGCTTGTTTGAGACTATATAGAGCCTTGATTAGCTTGCACACCTTGTTAGGATGGTGAGGGTCCTCAAAACCAGGAGGTTGGTTGACATATACTTCTTGTTCCAGTAGGCCATACAAGAAGGCACTTTTGACATCCATCTGAAATACTTGGAAGTCTTTGAAGGCAGCGTAGGCTAAAAAGATTCTGATTGCTTCCAATCTAGCCACAGGTGCAAACACTTCATCATAATCAATGCCTTCTTCCTACACATAGCCTTGGACTACCAGTCTTGCTTTGTTTTTAATAACAATTCCCCTGTCATCTTTCTTTTTCCTGAATACCCACTTTATGCCAATTGGTTCTGCTCCATCAGGCAGATATACCAATTCCCAAACTTTCTGCTTGTTAATCTGAAATAGCTCTTCCTGCATTGCCTCTACCCAACTGTTGTCTTCCAAGGCATCTGTTACCTTCTTGGGTACTCCTTGAGACAAAATTGCAGCATACAAACAAATGTTTGCATTAGCAGATCTACTTCTTGTTAACACAGGTGCTGACACTTCTCCGATAATGTTCCTCACTAGATGATCTCTGTTGATTCTTCTGTCAAGAAACATAGGGAACTCATGGCTTTTTCCATTTGAGGGTATATTGAACTGAGGAAGTCTATGATCAAGCTCAATATCACAAATTTGTGATACAGGACCTGAACATTAAACTGTATTATGAGAGCTATCCTATGAAATATGGGTCAGATGCTCAAAACTAAATTCATCATTTGAATTTTTAGGTTCAGTTGACCCGGAATCATTATTCTCAACAGTTTCTGAAATTAAGTTTTTCGGTTAAACTTGAACCGGAGAAACTGATTCCGCTTGGACTTCAACCGGAACAATTTCTTCTTTAGTTTGAATTATTTCAGTCTGTTTCTTTTCATTGCCTGGCAAGATAGGTTTGATGCTCATTGAAGAGAAGAAGTTTTGCTTCTCAATTCCAGCAGTGTTGCTCTTCCAATGTTCATCAGTTGACCTATATAAATTATGTTCCTGCACTTGAGAGCTCACGGGCTTATCAACAGTTATGTTGAAAGCAGTGGTTAGTGAGTCAATATCAAATAACCAAGTGGGTTGAGATTCAAAATTGTTGGTAGATTTTTCATTAAAGGATACATTTATAGTTTCCTCAACAATTTTGGTTCTCTTGTTGTACACTCTGTATGCTTTTGACACACCTGAGTATCCAACAAAATATCCCTCATCTGCCTTTTCTGCAAATTTAGGCAATAACTCATTGGTTATTAATATTGTAACAGGACAACCAAATGGCTTAAAGAAGTAAATGTTTGGCTTTATTTTTCTCCAAAGCTCATAAGGTGTCTTGTTCTTGCCCTTGACAATTAAAATCCTATTTTGGACATAACAGGCAGTGTTCACTGCTTCTGCCCAAAATATCACAGGGAGCTTGGAGTCTGCTAACATAGATCTAGCAGCTTCAATCAATGTCCTATTTCTCCTTTCAGCAAAACCATTTTCCTGTGGAGTTCTAGGAGCACTGAATTGTCTCACAATTCCCTTTTCCTCACAAAAAGTATTCAAAACATGATTTTTGAACTCTGTGCCATTGTCACACCTAATTGTTTTGACTTTAAGATTGGATTGATTTTCTAAATTTATCACAAGTGTTTTCAACAATTCAGCAGTTTCATCTTTTGTTTTAAGAAAGAAAACCCAAGTGTATCTAGAATAATCATCAATTATTACAAAACATTATGACCTTTTCCCTCAACTCATTACTCTAGTTGGACCAAAAAGATCCATGTACAATAACTCTAGAGGTTTTGAAATAGAAGACTCAACTTTTGGCTTAAAAGAGGTTCTGTGTTGCTTGCCCTTGAGACATGGCACACAGTTTTCAGAACATGCAAAATGCTTGTTAGGAAGACCCTTAACCAAGCCAAGATTTACAATTCTGTTCATGTTCTTGTAGTTCACATGACCTAACCTCCTGTGCCACAGATCACTTTCATCAATAGAGGCTTTGGATATGAAGCAGGCAGTGCCACATGAGGGTGCAGCAACTGACATATCCAAAATGTATAGTCCATCTCTCCTGGGTGCCTTAAGCATAATTAGTTCATCAAGAATTTTGACACCAGGTTTGAGAACTATAGCCTCTTTCTCATTAAACATAAAATTCCAATTCTAGTCACACATTTGTGAGACACTGAGCAAGTTGAAATTCAATGTATCAACAAAATTGACTCTGTCAAATTTTACCAGTCCATTTGTCACATCACCTTGTGCTGTGATATGGCCTTTTGTGCTTCTAAAGGCAACTGGTCCTCCATTGATTCTTTTTGTATTTTCCAGAATTTGCTTATTCCCTGTCATGTGGCAAGTGCATCCACTGTCAACTACCCATAGGCTATTTTGGCCTTTATTTTGCACCATATCTGAGATGGAGTCTTGTTTGGCCATCAAAGCATGGTTGATAGGCTCAACCCAGCAACGAAATCTTCCCATTCAACACATGAGGTTTGATTGGCAACAGCAGCAACCACATTCTGGTGATTTTGACTTCCGGTTGGCTTTGGTGGGGTGGGGTGAGGACCTGAGTTGTTACCAGAATTGTTGTTGTTAGAGTTGCTTCCTCTATGATTTTTCACTTGGACATGACCCTGGTTCTATCCTTCTCTTCATGGTTGAGAGCACTCCCTTGCGAAGTGACCAAGTTAGTGACAGTTATAGCACTTCACTTTGCTCTTGTCAAGGCCTATGTGAGCACCTTTTGCTCCCTTGTAAGTTCTACCAGTTCTTTTGTAAAACCTTTGAGCTCTGACAGACACCATAGCAAGTTGAGTCATAATATCCATTTCCTCCAAATCATCAGCACCCATACACTCAAGATCTTCAGGAATGAAGCCTTGGTAAGAGTCAGTTGCTACATGAGCATTGTGAGAATTTTCAAACGTGTTTGAAAAGCTCTCTTGACACCTTGGTGTCTCAGGGAAACTGACAATAGGTGACTGATATGATGATGAATTTGAAGACCTTTGATTGTTAAAATCGGTAGTTACTAGTGCAGATGAAAACAGTTAAGTTGACTCAGAAGATGAGTTTTGTTTAAGATCTAGTTCCATTTCATAGGTACTGAGTATGCCATGAAGTTCACTGAGTCTCATCTTTTTCAAGTTCTTGCATTCCCTGATGCTCACTGTGTAAACTATCCACACAGAAGGCAGGGAACGTAGGAACTTTCTGTTTACATCTACCTGGTCTAGTTTTACGTCTACCTTTTGGAGTTCATCAAGCAAAGAAACAAATCTTAAGTACTGGTTTGTCATTGTTTCACCAGATTTGAAAGTAAAGTTTTCATACTTCTGTTTTAAAACATATTTCTTGTTTTCTTTTACTTCACTAGTTCCTTCATACATTTCACTTAAGGCATTCCACAGGTCAAATGCAGTTTTATATCCTTTAAACCCACTTAAGATGGAGTTAGGAAGTGCATCCTGTAGAGTCCAATATGCCTTATGGTCAAATTCGAGAGCAGTATAGTCAGATTCAACATATTTGTCTAGTGGTTTAGGTATTTTGACTTCTGCATCATCATCAGATGAAACCATGGGTGAGTAAGGTCCTTCAGTAAAAGATTTCCAAACTCTTGCTTTTCTTGAGACCTCTCAAAACCCAATAATCCTCGCGGAATAATTTGTTGTTCATTCACCAAAATATCATACTTGTAATCCAACAACTTTATGCGGTCTTGCCTTGATTGATGAGGTTTAGCCAACTCTTGCTCGATTTGGGACAAATGCGATCTTCTTAGAGATTTCAAAACACCTTCATACTGATAAACATTTGGACCCGCCCATGGTTGTTTCGTTGAATATTCAGAATAATTCGCTTGACTATATGCCTGGCGGTCCTCGTATTCTTGATAAGATTTATTGCACTCTTCCTGATAACTTGACTGATGATATCCTTGAGATTTCACTGGACGTGCCTTACAACGCGAGTAGACTGAGTTTGGATGTACATATCCCGTTCGATGCTGCCTTTGAGCAACTTCTCTTCTGCGTGTATACTCTTCCCCCTTTGAGCTTCTGTCGGTGTCACAATTCTTGGTACCCCGTGTTCAAACCGTATCTGATTCCCTCCTCGGTTGTTAGGGAATTGTGGTACACCCCAAGGAGGTTGATTGTAATTTTGCTGTGACTGATATTGGGGATCCTCATATGCCGATTGGGAGTAGCGTTTCCTAAAACCTTCCTCATGCCCTACAAAAGATGTGACATTAGATTTATATTTATTAGAATACACATCATATGCTGAATAATCATACTTCCCTGATTGAGAATAACCCTGATTGTATGATGAACGTGGTTCATCATATGAATAATATGAGTGCGGGTCCTCGTATTCCTCTTCGTCATCTGAATCCTCCACGATTCGAATTCCACTTGGCAGTGTTGGACAAAACTTGATTCTGTGGTAAAAACTCCCGCAATTATAGCATTTCTCCTCCTTCACCATTATTAACTTCGAATTTACCTGCAATGCTCAAAAACAACAAAACCTTTCAAATAGCACTGTTCGAAACACTCAAACAACTAAAAAAAACTAAAATGCAGAAAGTGAAAAATCTTTTTTTTTTTAAAATTAAACTAGACTAGTAAAATTAAAATTGCAAAAAGTAAAAAAAAAGAAAATATTTTTGGTTTTTTATGAGTTTTTTTTTCTTTTTTTTTTTGAAAAACAAACAAAACACGAATTAAATAAAAAAAAAACTAAAATCACCAATAAGCGCACTTACTCCCCGGCAACGGCGCCAATTTGATAACGGGTTGTCGTGACCGCTATACAAATCACCTAACTTAAATTTGTAGTAGTGGTAAGCTAGGGTGTCGAATCCAGGGGAGTTGGTGGTTATTAGTGACTTTAGATTTTAACTACCTAACTAAATTAACTACCTAAACCTAGATTACTGTCACTAACCTAGATTGACCTAAACTAAATTAAACTAATTTAATCTAATGAATTAACTAGAATTGCCTCTTGGCTGTTTTGAATGAAGTGAGTTGAATAACTAAAAATTAACTAATCTTAAAAACTAAGGAAATTGATTAAACTATCAAAGGGGACAAATCTAACCACTTCTGGATCCTGGTTGGCTACCGATCTAGAAAAATCTAATTACTTAACCGTGACACATGGACATGCCCCCCAATTGCTTCCTTGACCTAATAACCTAGTTTCCTAATGGGCTGATTAGTCCTGCCGCAAGAAAGTGCTGGATCGATAAACAGGGGACCACTAAAACCCTAGATTACTAGTTAGGTTAAACAGTTTAGCATGCGGGTAACTAGTTTAATAATAGGTTAGTCATAGAACGAATCCACCAACCAATCACCAAAAGCGGTTAGTGGTGGATTAGCCGGACATGGCTAATGAAACAAACATGATTAAAGTTAAAGATTGCATTAAAAGAATGTACCGAATGATTAATTGCTCACAAAAACTCCAAAGAACAAGTGAAATTCGCAAAATCCTAGCCTCTGGTCGTCTGGAACAATAGATTATTTCATAAAAACTTAAAGAACAAGTTTAAATACTAAACCCTAATTTTTCTTCTGTCGGCCAATTTGGGGCGTACCGCCCCAGGTTATGCAATCCTGGGCGTACCGCCCGGATCAATTCTTCCGGCTGCGCCCCTAATGTTTAGGGCGTACCGCCCTGTATTCTTCTCTTCTGGGCGTACCGCCCTGATTTAAATCTCAGGAACTTCTTCAGTTTTCTTCTAAGTCTTTATCATTCCCGGTTCCACAAAATGTTACCAGAAGACAAGGCAGAAGCTAGAAAGGTGTATGTAAATTCTTTTCAGTATCAGTTTTAAAATGGTGTCTTATACAGGAAAACATTTTTCGTACCATTGTTGAGGTGTTTAACAATGGAAGAAGCATTAAAAGTTACGATTGAGATTCATAGCGGCATATGTGGAAGTCATGCAGGGGCGCGGTCAGTCGTAACAAAGCTGGTGGATTTAGGTTACTACCGGCCAGGAATGCATAGAACAGTTACAGAAGATTTGAAGAAGTGTGACGAGTGTCAAAGGCATGCCCATGTAAGTTTAAAGTCCAAACATGCGATTGTTCCAGTCACATCCGCTTGGCCCTTCCAAAAGTGGGGTATAGATATAGTGGGACCTTTCCCAGAGGCTGCTGGAAGGGTAAAATTTTTGGTAGTTGCTGTGGATTACTTTACGAAGTGGGTAGAAGCAAAGCCATTGGCATCAATTACTGGGCAACAGGTAAAGAAATTCATTTGGGGGCACATAATTTGTCGGTTTGGTCAACCCCTATGTATTGTATCTGACAACGGGAAACAATTTGCTGATAATCCTTTCCGTGATTAGTGTGAAGAATTGTTGATCTTGCAAACCTTTACATCTGTGGCCCATCCTCAAGCCAATGGGCAGGTGGAAAAGATGAATAGAAGTATTGTGGAGGGGATTAAGATGCGGTTGGATAAGATAGGTGGTGGATGGGTAGACGAACTTTTACATGTGTTATGGTCATTAAGGACCATGCCAAAGTCAAGTAATGGAGAGACACCATTCAGCCTAACCTATGGAATCGAGGCTGTCATTCCAGTGGAAGTAGGA
>JBCNJP010001170.1:0-19451 GCA_039602395.1 Deinandra increscens subsp. villosa | reverse complement strand
TGAGTTAAAACAAAAATTAGATTCTGTTCAAATTTAATCTTCTTTCACAAACTTTTTGTATAAAACTGAAAAAGAAGATGTTTCTGGCAAGCTTAGTAAAGTCCCATCCCCGGTGAATATCACACTGGGTCCTTCATCTGAGGAAAAGACAGATGTTGTTAATCAAGCTGAACAAAGCAATTCAGATAAAGTGTCAACTGAAAAATCCATTTTGGATTCAACAGTTGATGAGCTTTTTTATGATGTTTCTGACTTTGACAAAGTCGATGACTTAGTGTCGGAGACTGATGTTGAAAGTTCGGTATATACTCAGTCTAAAGTTGGTAAGCCAGATCATAAAAATTTAATCTCCAAGCATGATTTTCCAACAATTAAATCTGAGCTTTCCAAACTGAGTAACTACGAACAAAAGCAGATTGCTCAGAGCAAGTCTGTTACAGGTAAGAAGTCTAAGTACGGTGGAGTCGGATTTGAGTCCTCGACTAAATCTAAAACTGTTGAAAAAGGTTTTTCTCCGAAAATTTTGAAACCTACAAATGACAAGGCTTACAATTCTACTTTGGACACCGACTGTGACAAGGTTGAACCATGGGTAACATATCGGTTAAAGGGTTCCAATAGAGTTTATAGTGACAAAGATTTTCCGTTAGATATGGTGAACCCAAATTTAATCGATCAAATTTTCTCATGTAAATATGATCCAGCATATGATCCCAAAGTGAGAAATGTGCCCATTAGGAAGGGAAATAGCAGTGGTGCTAATGCAATGGACACATTTCAATCTGAGTCTGAGTCTGGGTTGGTAAATAGTGTGAAGAACAAGAAAATTTCAAAACCAATTGTTCAAACACCACCACCGAAAGTTTTTTATGATAAAAAACAATCAAATTTCAGAAAACCTGGTCCATTTGTTAAATAGTCTCAATTCTATAATGATGAAGGGTTTTATGATGAGTTTGGTTGTGGACCAAATCAGTCTGGTTTTAGAAGAAGTTCAAAAAGGGTTGATTTTGAAGGTCAAAGTGAATATAATTCACGGTTTGGTGGGTATAGGAATAGATCTCAGAATTTTAGATATCATCATTCTTATGATGAGTTTTCAGGGAATGTGTCTGGATATGATTCAGGACGTAACGATGAATTTGGACATCGTTATGTTACAAAGAAGGGTGTTAAACCCAAATTTCAAAACCGGGTGGTTGAGTCCGAGGTGGATGATGACGCGAATGAAAAGGTCATTATTGATAAACGAAAGTGTTTTAAATGCAAAATTCACGGTCATACATATCGGACTTGCCCGTTGAAGAAACCCAAATCCACTAAATCTGACACAGAAAAGTCTGACGACATGTCTGAAGGCTATCAAACTGATACTAAGAAAAAGGTCAGATTTGTGGATGAGCAAGGCAGAATTCATTCTAAGGAAAAGTCATCAGATTTTCATACAAATGAAAAGAAATCGGAAAAAGAATTTTATAAGACAAAATCAATTTTGAAAAATTCTGCTTCAAGCTCCAAGGGTTTTGTAACTGATGGACAAAAACCTAAGTCCATGGCAGGAACAGATTTTGTTGAAGATGACGGTCGACCCAAAGCTTCAGGCTTGGGTACGTCCCGAAACTAATCTTTTGGCTTAATTTATGCAGGGATCTTCACGACAACTGATGAATAACATCTGGGTTGTTGATAGCGGAGCATCTCGGCACATGACCGGAGACATTTCTTTGTTGCATGATGTAAAACACTTCGATGGAGGTAAAGTAACGTTTGCTGGAAACAATGGAGGTCAGGTAACCGGTATTGGTAAACTTTCGAACGGTGCTGTCACATTTGACAACGTTGAGTATGTGCAAGAGTTAGAATATAATCTTCTAAGCGTCTCCCAGATTTCTGATAAGCAGTTCACAACAGCTTTCACAGGGAGTGAATGCTTAATTCTGAAGCCTGAATTCAAGAGTCCTGATGAGTTTGTGATTATGCGGGCACCAAGATTCTCAAATTTGTACATGATCGACATGAATTCAGCAAAGGCAACGGTCGCAGGTCAATGTTTCTTGTCTAAGGCATCCGAAAGAGATTCTGTTCTGTGGCATCGTCGCATGGGTCACATTCATTACAGAAAGATGAACGAACTAGTGCGGAGGGGGCTTGTTGAAGGAGTTCTGAAGCAACAGTTTGTGTTTAATGATATATGCGTGAGTTGCAAGAAGGGTAAACAGAAAAGAAAATCCCATCCACTAAAGAAACATCATTCAATAGATGTCCCATTAGAGTTACTTCATATGGATTTGTTTGGTCCTGTAAATCGTGAAAGTATCTCGAGAAATTGGTATTGTCTGGTGGTTACGGATGAATATTCAAGATATTCGTGGGTTGATTTTCTGGTCTCCAAGGATGAAACATCAAGAATTCTTCTCAATTTGATTACTACACTTGAATCACTGTATAAATTGAAGGTGAGGAGAATTCGGAGTGACAATGGCACGGAGTTTAAGAATATAGCCGTGAGGACGTTTTGTATGGAAAAAGGAATTGTGCATGAATTCAGCACACCATACACACCTCAGCAGAACGGCGTGGCAGAAAGAAAGAATCGCACAATTATTGAAACAGCGCGTACTATGTTGGCTGATGCTCAATTACCTGTTCCTTTTTGGACAGAAGCTGTCAACACTGCGTGTTATGTGCTGAATCGAGTGCTTACCGTGAAGCGTCTTGGTAAGACATGTTATGAGCTTCTGAAGAATCGTAAGCCGAATCTCAACTATTTAGAGCCGTTTGGGTGTCCTTGTACTGTATTAGCTGCTGCAGGAAAATTTGATGACAAAGTCTTTGAAGGACTGTTTGTTGGTTATTCAAATCAGAAGAAACGTGTTTTCAATAAGCAGACTGGTATGGTAGGGGAATATCTGCATGTTGATTTTCAATCATATACGTTACCACCCAGAGGCGTTGGACCGGATTGGTTATTTGATTACCAGACTTTGTTTGAAAATCTTAAATCGATACCAGAAGTATCTGATGAACAACTTACAAGGGTTTTCATTGAACTGCAAGATGATACACCGGTTCTAAACATTCAAACTCTGCCAACTCCAATAGTGCCTGTCGCTGATGAGTATTTGACTGAGACATCAAATGATACGACTATTGCTGCTGATGAAATGTCTTCTGAAGATGATAGTGAATTTCACGAAGCCGTGTCACATCAGGTGGAAATTCCTTTTCAGCAACCTGATCCACAAGTTGAATCTACTTCCAATGAAGTTGATGTTAATGTAACTGATACTGTGGTGGTTGAGGAAGATCCTGTTCCTGATTTGCCTGAAACTGTGGTAGTTCCTATTAATCAAACACTCCGGATAAACACCATTCATCCACAAGATAACATCATTGGTGATTTAAATGAAGGAGTTCGCACAAGACATCAAATTGAGAGTAGTGCTTTGCTTTCAATCTTGGAATCTGGAGTTCAGGAAGAAGCATTTCATTCATGCTTTATCTCACAAACTGAGCCGACGAATGTTCATGAAGCATTGTTAGACGGTTCGTGGGTTGAAGCAATGCAAGAAGAATTATTACAATTAAAAAAGTTGGGTGTGTGGCATCTGGAAGATTTACCTGAAGGTAGTAAAGAACCGTGTGGGACACGGTGGGTTTACAAGTGTAAACGGGATGGTCGCGGAGTCATTGACCGAAATAAAGCCCGTTTGGTTGTTCAAGGTTTTTCGCAAGAGGAAGGAATCGATTTTAACGAAGTGTATGCACCTGTTGCCAGAATTGAAGCTATCAGAATATTTTTGGCGTTTGCTGCACATCGCGGGTTTAAAGTATTTCAAATGGATGTCAAAAGTGGCATTTTTTGTATGGAAAAGTTAAACAAGGTGTATGTCAAACAACCTCCGTTGATTACATGTTAATTCAGTTACATGTTAATTCTCATAATCTGATTTGGTTAACGGTAAAGATTCCTACCTCATTATGTGAATTGTGATGGGAGATGATGATAATGGCGTCTTATTTGAATGGTAGAGGATTGTTTTTTCTTAAAAGTGAACAAAGTGCTGCTACCATCTTGTTTGAATAAGACTGTTTTTGCTTAACAGGTGCTAAACTCTACTGATGGTGGGGGGAGCATCTTGCTACGGATAACAGATGTTTACACTAAAATGGTTTAGTAATTAAACTATATAACATTTATAGAGTGTGACAACTCTTGACGCACCCATTACAAACTTTAAGCATCCTTTACAATTCCTTATGCACCATGTACAAGCCCTTACCTGTGGGATCTGAGGTAAAAGCCACAAATTAGAGAGACAATATCAACACGCAGATGTTTATAATCTATCGTGGACATAAAAACAAGCCTTATTTAGAGAAAGAAAAATAATACAGGATATCAAAGAAAACAAGTCATACTCCTTTTGATTGTGTGTTCTTCTGAAATATATCTTGAACATCCAGGTTAGCACCCAACTCTTTCTTGATTTTTATATATATATTTGAGTTATCCTTTTGTCATTGCAATTTTTTTTTATTTTCATGTTCTCTGTTTCTATGCTTGTTTCCTGCTTTCTTTTTCCTTCTTATTTGTTTTTTGGGCTTTCTTTTAATTATGAGTTCTGTTCTAATTTTTTATGTTGGTATTTTTTTTTTATTTCAAAGAACTCACCTGAAATTCTCATTATTAACACTTAGTTTTTTGTTCTTTTCTGTAAAACAGCCCCTAGCACCTTCATTATAACATGAAAACCATCCCCTTCATTTATTTTGCTATATATGAAATCTAGTTTTATGTTTTGGTCTTAGGTATGTTGTTTAGTTGAGTAATCATATGTCTGATGCAAATCCATGAAACTCGACAAGGAAGTTGTCACAAGTCCATATTAGGTATGTTTAGTTGAGCAATCATTTGCCTATGCTTTACTACTTGCATTAGTAAAAAATATTATGAAAGAAATTACAGTTTTGCCGGTTTTAATTGAAATATTTTGCAGCCAGAATATTCACTTTTCTATCTGGACCTCCTGATTATGGACCTGGACAGCTAAACACAAGAAGATATGGTGAGCAATATGCTAGTAGAGGAGATGATGTTGAGCTAGCATTACAGCCTGAACAGACCATTTTACAAAGATTTGGTAACAATCTGAATGTTGATTACAAACTTGTACTCCTCAAGTTGTATTTATTTAGGTATAAAACTGATTATTTAAACCTTAAGATAAAAAAAATTACAAACAGAACTTGTTTATTCAAACACTAAAAACTAATTTGCGGTTTCGAGTCACGGTAATCATATAACCACTTTCCAAAGCCCAAATCTAAGTACTCGCTAAGCCAGAGTTGCATGTATCCTTAGCATCAAATATGACAAGAGTATGTAGTCTTTATATACATACATGAGATATTTAGGACTGTTTTTTACATTTGTGTTTTGTTTACAAACAGTAGTAGTAATATTCTTATTATTCATGATATGTTACATGAATATTAATTGTGTTTATGCAGGCACGAGCAGGGGTTACTGAGGTATATTTTCTACTCTTCAATTCAGTAAATCCAAGTGGAAATTGGCAGAGTGAGCGAAGGTGACAAACTTCTAGATTGCAACTACTAATCATCAGTAGCAATAAATCTTTTCTTTTGTTCTCAAACTCAATAAATCATTTTCATACTATTTAAATTGTTCCATATGATAAAAGTCAGTATTCTGTCACTAGGATATCAAAAATCAAACTATCACTACCCTAGTTTTAACTGTTCCATATGATAAAAGTCAGTATTCTGTCACTTGATAATCATGTCAGTTTTAAGATGAAATTTTATGAATTTGAACTATATTTTTGCAGATGTGCAACTAATGACAGCAGCAGCAACAAGTAGTAAAGTATTGATAGTATAGTGTTTATATTATGTATTAATTAGTTCATAGTTTATTTTTTTATGTAAACTCATGTTAAGTTTGTAATGCTTACTATATATATATAATGCATTATTTTGTTGTAAGTGTATTGTATTTTGTATTGAGGTTAATTGCCATTTAATGTGGAAATTAGTGATTTACAAACAAATGTTTTTTTTTTAATTTTTAAAAACATTCTTGACGCGCAAAAATTCGCGTCATTGTTCGCGCGTCAAGAACTTCTTGACACGCATTTTGCGCGTCAAGAAGCTTCTTGACCCCGGCTTCCTTGACGCGCATTTGCGTGTCAAGAAGACCATTTCTTGACACGCAATGCGCATCATAAAATGCGCGTCATCGTTCGCGCGTCAAGAGCTACTTGACACGCATTTTGCGCGTCAAGAAGCTTCTTGACCCCCGCATCCTTGACGCGCATTTGCGTGTCAAGAAGGCCCTTTCTTGACGCGCAATGCACGTCAAGAAAGCCAGTTTTTGTAGTAGTGTATAAGATCGATGGAACTTCAATAACAAGAAAAATAAATATAAAGACTAACTTTTATATTTTCCAAACCAGTGTAGTGAGAAATCACGCTAACGCCCGACAACGCTTAAGCGAATATTTCAAATTTAAAATCTATTATGAGTTTAAATAATGAAATGTCCGAGCTTAAAAGCCAAACATATCAAGACCGAATCATTTATTTATTTTCTTACGCAGTGCCGCGAATAAATAAAGTAAATGATAGTACGTGGTAAAATTCTAAATAATTAAACCACAACGAAGTATAAATATATATAGCGATGTCGTGATCTCTTAAACAATTTAGAAGCTCGTCTCAGTCAAAACGGTGAAACGGTTCAACCTAAATGGGCCATTTACTAAATTGGGCCCGGACCGGCCCAATAAACCGAAACAAATCAACCAAGCCCGAAACTCGGCCCAACAAGTAAAAACAACAACCCAAATATTATGACGTACCACTCGCGGTTAAGTTTAGGAATTTTAGGACTAGTCGCAACCAAAACGGAGAATGCCACGAACGCCGGCCCGGCACGAGCCACACCGGCCCTTCAACCGTTACGTTGTTAAATAAGCCCAATCTAAACCATTTGAATTGATGATTATTATTACTCGAATACTCGACCGATCTAGTTATGTTTTTCTATAAATTTATAACAAATTATTTAGATTTTAAATAAATTTTAGCAACTTATATAGTTTTTATATAAAAAAAAACTAAAGATTACCTAAACAAAACTAAATATCTATTTAACCTTGGGTTAAATAGATTAACTTGGGGTTAATTAACCTTAGTTAAATGAAGATAAAATCCCTGCAACAAAATCTTGAGGATTTTAACCAGCCCCTCCCAATTGTATTATCTAAATCACCACCATCCCCACTTCCATTCCACCGCCACCACCTTCACACCACCTCCCCACCGTCGGCTCCCCCTCCACCGGCCGACCCACCGTCACCCGAGACCCCCCCTGCGTCGGCAACCACCACAGCCACCCCCATCCCGTCGCTCCTCCTCCCCCCTCCCCGGTTTCTCTCCCGTCGCCACCTCCGCCAACCACACCGCCACCCATCATCGGCGCCATCACCAACCACCACCCTCGCCTGTGCCACCCGACACCACCCTCACCATCGTCACCACCAAACCCCCGCCACCGCCATCTCCTCTCTCCCCCTCGACGTCCGACGCCACCGCCACGTCCCCTCCCTCTCGACGATCGACGCCACCACCACCGTCCTCACCACCTCCGATCGTCATCATCATCATCGTCCCCCCACTGCTGCTGCCGTGATCCCCCGCCGCTGCTTTCGTGTTTCCCCCGCTGCCGCCACCGTCATCCGAGCACCGCCACCCTCGATCACCACCGATCACGACCACCGCCACCACCTTTGTAAGACTCGTGAACCTCTTTTTACATGCTTACGTAACCAATTAACTAATGATAACCCTCGAGTCTTGATATCTAGTTCGGTTCCGTTCAGGTTAAAAAACCACATAAAATGATAACCTTTCGGTTTAGTTCACAACCGTTTGTTACTACAAAGGTGACGCCTTCGGGTTGGGATCGACTCGTAAAGCTTATTTAGTTAATATATTGATTGTTTGAATTCAATTGGACACTTTGATTGGTACAACGATCTAAAACGATCAAAATATAAATAAGTTATACTTATTTATATAACTAGCCACGTTCGGATTAAAACAAATAAATATGTTTAGATACTAAAATATTTCGATATCTATTTGACGAATCTGGTGATTTAATTTTGGAACAATGGACATACAAAGTTTAGAGACAACAACCGTTTGGAAATATATCCTAACTACCCTCGGACTAATGACGGAAAATGATTTAATGATATTTGGATTAACGACCAGAGGTCGGACCTAACTCGAAAATATATATATATATATATGAGAATATATATATATATTTGATAACCGTCTTACGAACTATTGTTTTTATAAAATAAAAATGGACTAAGAACATTATTTTATTTACGTTCTCTATATCATTTCGACCATCTTATAAATATTGAGTTAGAGATCAAACATCCGATGTTATCACTTTCAATAAAATGCCTTTTTAAAACAAACAAAACCTTTTTATATCCACACATCAATATTTAGGGAAAGTCTGCAATTAAAGGCATACTTTTACAAACATTTTTCGCTCACGGTATATTTAATCTAACGAGACTCAAGATCAATATTTAATGTAAAAGGACTACTAACTATATATTTCTTTATATTATTTATTTCGTCAATAAATAATAATAACACGAAAATATATGTATTTAAATATATATTAAAATATATAGCTAACTATATATATATATATATATATATATATATATTTAAACGTTTACTTTACTTATAAATCTTATCCGTGATATAAATTGATCAAACCTTCAGCGTTTTACTCAAAATATATCTTTTCAAAAAACGGATAACTACCAACATACAAACGGAAACAAATTGTCAAGACTCGACCCAACTCATTGGTTAACCAGAACGTTAACCAATCAAATCAAGATCTGAGACTTGTTCTATTATTATTAGGATATCAGTCGACTACAGCTTGTATCAGTTTTCATCATCATTCACCTGGAAAAGGTGAGTTTCACGGCCCCTTTCCTTTATAAACTGTTTTATGCTTTCGGGGGAGAAATCATGATCAAACAAATCTTTTTACTTGATATTGTGGTATTACTGTTACGCTATTGATTATCTGTTCTTTCATACCCCTTCATAGTAATTTGCTGATAACATATTGCTACAAATCCCATCATCAATTGATTTCAATTAATTCTGTAACGAAACGATAACTAGTAAATAGATCTATTTGGGTTAACAACCCTGCCCTAGCTGGTCGCTCCAGTTCTGACTCACCGGTAACCAGTCTGAGGGTACATGTCAGTTATTCTTTGCCATTGGTATTTCTTAGGGGAAGTTACCATCGATGGGTAAATCTGTTAGTGTTTGAAATCAAGGAACAAGTAGATCAATGCAACAACGAGTAACCTTTATAATATCTTGTATATCTTCAACGTTTTACAAATACAACTTGTAGAGTCCTAAACCTGTGAACTCACCAACTTTATGTTGACCTTTCTTTCAAACTCATGTATTTCTCAGGTAAATGAAAACCGCGCTCGGCATGCAAATGGGAAGTCTATCAACTATTAGGACCTGCTCTAGGAATGGTGTCATGGTCGTTCCTTTTTATTAAATAAAATCATGAACACTCGTAATATTTATCGTATTTCATCCTTTCCAGTATTGTAACATATTATCATCGTGTATGAATTCCGCTGCAACTTTAATAACTATTTGATCTTTAAACATAAAATGAAACTATTAGAGGTCGTTCCTCGTAACCACGACTATGACCCCATGACGTCACACGCCCACGTAATCGGAACATCGGGGTTTGACAGATTGGTATCAGAGCCGTGATTATAGCGAACTAGGTAACAAAAACAAGAAAACCTAGACTATAGCCCGCTCTGTGAGACTTCCATTTGCATACGAGACTTGCTACCAACATCCTGAGGTACACTTATGAAAATATGTGTAATAACTCTTGTATAGCCTCATTACTACTTGTATATATTTACATGTTTACGCTTTAATTTAATATGCACATGATTATTACTAACATTGTTTTGTCTTGGAACATTTTATCGCAGAGATGGATTCAGATCAAGTCATTTGCATATCCTCCGAGACAGAGCACTGTGACTCCACGCCTGATTTCCCTCCCCATGCACCTCTGGACATACCACCCACTGCTGTTGGAGCACTACCGACGGGATCTGCTACCAGTGCCGCCCCACACCGCTCGTCTGACAAGGCAATCGAGGAACCTACCGAAGCTGCTCCTGATGATGTTGCTGCCCCTCCGTCTGCCACCGCGATCGTCATAGCCGAGGCCACTGCACTTCTCGCCGCCATCGAGCCCCTCCCCGCTCAGGAGGACCCAGACATCTCTCCCGGCCGTACCAGGGCAATCGGGACCTATCGCTGTATCCCCAACGGCGGTAGACGGGGTTTTACGCCGCGGAAGACCGCGGGACTCCCCAAGAAGCGTCCCGCTTCCCCCCATCACCCCGACCAACCCGCTCCGAAGCGGAAGCGGATGACCGAGGCCCGACGCTTTGGATTCCTCCTGGACGCCCTCCGTGATTGGCGTATCAGCGAGGGACTCCCTAGCACTCAGGAGGTCGGAGAGTCCTCCGCTACGGCTGCCGCACGTGCGAGCATTCCGCCTCTGACCAGAGAGCCTGTCACCGAGACAGTCCCTCTCCTCGTAGCCCGCATCTGCCGCCATGAGGACAGACTCGACACGATGGAGATCGACTTAGCTGAGGCACCAGACGCCGAGGAATTGATGGAGGTGGAGATGCGAGTAACAGGAGTGGAGGAGCTACTAGCCACTACCATGAGCGACCTGGACACAGTAGTAGGGCATGTGACTGCCGTTGGTACTTTTGCTATCAACAACTTTTGTTTGAACGGTTATCTGGAGCAGCGAGTCGCCAAACTAGAGGAGTATGTAACAGCTAACCAGACATACCTCTCTACTATCTTTCAGACCTTAGCTTCACTAGCCCCACCAGGACCCCCAGGGAACCCCTTTTAGATATCATCCCACCAGTAGACATAGTCTACAAATTTTGGCTTACTAATTATTCGGTTATGTAACTTTTGATGGGCTTGTATACCCAAACACTTTCTATATTAACTATGAATGATGTATCAACTGGTCTAGAACGTATGTAACCAGTGTAGCTAATCTAAACTTATGTAACCGATGTTTAATATTAATGCAATGTTTATATTATGACTATTGTACTGTTGTTATACTATTTCTTAAGAATGTTGAGTTGCTATGCAATTTATATATATAAATACATATATGATCTAATACTGAAAATCCTATCATACGAATCACTAGGGTAAGATACGCCGCCCAGACATAATATCAGGACCTATACGCTCCCACCAACAATGAACGCCGCCGAAATCGAGGCCCTTGTTACGCAACGAGTCACCGATGCAGTCACCGCCACTGAAGTACAACGCGAACGTGACAGGCAGAACAACCCACCCCACGGTAAGTCCGTATACCCGAAACGTTAAACCAGAATATAAACCGCCATACGGAAACTATATTCATCACTACGTAAATAACATTTCAGGTTCACGTGAGTGTTCTTACAAGGACTTCATGAACTGCAAACCCGCTACCTTCAAGGGCACAGAAGGAGCTGTGGGTTTGATCCGATGGTTCGAAAAGGCTGAATCTGTGTTTCGCATAAGCAATTGCCCTGACGGATACAAGGTGAAATATGCGACCTGCACATTCATCGATGGCGCTTTAACATGGTGGAACTCTCACGCTGATGCCATGGGAACGGACCTAGCCTATGAAATGACATGGGATGAACTCAAGAAACTTCTGAGGGACGAGTACTGCCCGCGCGAAGAACTGCAGAAGTTGGAAGCCGAATTTTGGGGACTAACCATGAACGGGTCAGATGTCGCTGGATACACTAAACGATTCCGCGAACTCGCCCACCTCTGCTCAACCATGGTCACGCCCCTATACAAGAAGATAGAAAGATACGTCTGGGGACTTGCACCGCACATCCAAGGAAATGTTCTTGCATCCAAGCCAGCCTCCTTTCAAGAAGCCGTGCGTCTAGCACACAGCTTGATCTATCAAGCCACCCGCCAGGGTACAACTTTTCCCAAGAAGAACCCCGAAGTTAAAACCCCAGAAATCGGTTCAAGCAACCCAACAGGAAGACAACCTGATAACAAAAGGAAACGTGGATTTTGGAAGGACAGGAGCAATAAGAACCCCGAAAAGGCACCGGAAAAGAACCCGGAACCAATAAAAGCTTATGCTGCTGCTGCACCTGCACAGGAGCCAAGGAAGTCAAACTACACTGGCAGCGCACCTTTGTGCAACAAGTGCAACCTTCACCATACACTCGACTGCGGAAATGTCTACTGTACCCGCTGCAAGGCCAAAGGCCACATCACCCGTGATTGCCAAAATCGCTCCTGCTACAATTGTGGTGCCACTGATCACTGGAAGAAAGACTGCCCGAAACTAAGGAACCAGAACGTCAATCAAGCTAGGGGCAGGGCATTTGTGATCAACGCAGGAGAAGCCCGCCGTGATCCCAACACTGTAACGGGTACGTTCCTGCTCAATCATCACTTTGCCTCCGTATTATTTGATACCGGAGCTGATAGAAGTTTCGTGTCTACCGAATTTAGTCAATTGTTTGAAGACTCCCCTATTGTCTTAGACACTAAATTTACGATAGAATTAGCAAATGGTGATTTAATAGAAACCTGTAAAATCTACAAAAATTGCTCGCTCGAGCTTTCGGATCATACTTTCGACATCGACCTAATGCCGGTTGAACTAGGAAGTTTCGACATAGTCATCGGAATGGATTGGTTATCCAGAAATCAAGCGGAAATTATTTGTCACGAAAAGGTAGTTCGAATACCGTTAGCAGACGGCAATACCCTTCGCATTCAAGGAGAAAGAAGTGGGACCCCACTGAACCTCATATCTAGCATGAAAGCGCGGAAATTCCTGCGGAAAGGATGTGATGCTATCCTAGCCCACATCACGGAGAAGAAGCTTAAGGAAAAACGCATAGACGATGTACCAACAGTCCGCGAGTTTCCAGAGGTTTTCCCTGAAGATCTGCCCGGTTTGCCGCCCCTTCGACAAGTGGAATTTCGTATCGATATGACGCCCGGAGCCGCCCCAGTCGCCAAATCTCCATACCGTCTCGCTCCATCTGAAATGCAGGAATTAGCAAACCAACTCCAAGAACTACTTGATAAGGGATTTATCCGACCAAGCCACTCCCCTTGGGGTGCACCTGTTTTATTTGTAAAGAAAAAGGATGGAACCTTTCGAATGTGTATCGATTACAGGGAATTGAACAAACTAACAGTGAAAAATCGTTACCCATTACCTAGAATCGACGATTTATTCGATCAACTTCAAGGATCCAGCTACTACTCCAAGATTGACTTAAGGTCTGGTTACCATCAACTCCGCGTACGAGATGAAGATGTACCAAAGACAGCTTTCAGGACGCGCTACGGTCATTACGAATTCCTAGTAATGCCATTTGGATTGACCAATGCACCAGCAGTATTTATGGATTTGATGAACCGCGTGTGCAAGCCGTACTTAGACAAATTCGTTATCGTGTTCATCGATGACATCCTGATCTACTCACGTAGTATGGAAGAACACGAACAACATCTACGACTCGTCCTGGAATTACTTAAGAAAGAGAAACTGTATGCCAAGTTTTCCAAATGCGACTTTTGGATACGAGAAGTACACTTCCTGGGTCACGTAATCAACAACAAGGGGATTCATGTGGATCCAGCCAAAGTAGAGGCTATCAAGGACTGGAGTGCTCCAACGACTCCATCAGAAATTCGACAATTTTTGGGTCTTGCGGGTTATTACCGCAGATTCATTGAAAATTTTTCCAAAATAGCCCAACCCCTAACCGCGTTGACTCAGAAAGACAAGAAGTTTGTCTGGTGTACGAAGACCGAAGAAGCCTTCCAGCTACTGAAACAAAAACTATGCGATGCACCAATCCTATCGCTACCCGATGGGATCAAAGACTTCATAGTTTACTGCGATGCCTCACATCAAGGACTAGGATGCGTTTTAATGCAAAGGGACAAGGTTATCGCTTACGCCTCCCGACAACTCAAGATTCACGAAAAGAACTACACCACTCATGATTTGGAACTAGGAGCCGTCGTCTTCGCATTAAAAATCTGGAGACACTATCTTTACGGAACAAAGTGCACCATATTCACTGATCACAAAAGCCTCCAGCACATCTTTGATCAGAAAGAATTGAATATGAGACAACGACGCTGGGTTGAATTGCTTAACGACTACGAGTGTGAGATCCGCTACCACCCAGGCAAGGCTAACGTTGTGGCGGATGCCTTAAGTCGGAAGGAACGAGTAAAACCGCTTCGAGTACGAGCCCTGAACATGATCATTCGCTCCAACCTCACGTCACAAGTTCGTGATGTCCAAGTTGAAGCCCTCAAGGAAGAAAACTTGAAAGAAGAAGGACTGCGTGGCATGGAGAAGCAACTGGTAGAAAAACCCGATGGTACTAGGTACTTCATGGAAAGACTATGGGTACCAAACTTTGGCGGGTTGCGGAAGCTAGTATTCGACGAAGCACACAAATCCAGATACTCCATTCATCCAGGAGCGGATAAAATGTACCACGGACTGAAAGATCAGTTCTGGTGGCCCAACATGAAGGCCGAAGTTGCCACCTACGTGGGAAAATGCTTAACGTGCTCAAAGGTTAAGGCAGAATACCAAAAACCCTCTGGATTATTAACCCAGCCAAAGATTCCCCAGTGGAAGTGGGAAGAGATATCTATGGATTTCGTCACCAAATTGCCAAGAGCAAGATCTGGATGCAATGCTATTTGGGTAATAGTAGATCGCCTAACAAAGTCAGCTCACTTCTTACCAATCAAGGAAACAGACAGCATGGAAAGACGAACCAAGATCTACATGAAAGAAGTGGTGTCGCGACATGGTGTACCTGTTTCCATCATCTCTGACCGCGACAGTCGTTTCACAGCAAACTTTTGGAAATCCCTCCAGAAAACTCTAGGTACTCGCCTCGACATGAGTACTGCCTACCACCCTCAGACAGATGGTCAAAGCGAGAGAACCATTCAGACCCTCGAGGACATGCTACGTGCCTGTGTGATAGACTTCGGACCTAACTGGGATGAACACCTGCCACTCGTAGAATTCTCCTATAACAACAGCTATCACACGAGCATTCAAGCTGCCCCATTCGAGGCACTGTATGGGAGGAAATGTCGATCGCCCCTTTGTTGGACTGAGGTTGGCGACAGCCAGCTAACCGGCCCGGAACTAATTTTCGAAACGACCGAAAAGGTGTTTCAAGTTCAAAATCGCCTTAAAGCCGCTAGGGATCGCCAGAAGAGTTATGCGGACAACCGCAGGAAGCCATTGGAATTCACAAAGGGAGACCGAGTCATGCTAAAGGTGTCGCCTTGGAAAGGCGTCATCAGATTCAGGAAACGGGGAAAACTAAACCCTCGGTACATCGGCCCCTTCAAGATCATTAAGAAGATTGGCCCAGTTGCTTACAGACTACGTCTGCCTGCCGAACTCAGTAACGTTCATAACGTCTTTCACGTCAGCAATCTGAAAAAGTGCCTATCCGACGAAACGCGCATCGTTCCTCTCGACGAAATTCAAGTCGATGAGACTCTCCACTTCGTCGAGGAACCAGTAGAAGTCCTAGATCGTGAAATCAAAAGACTGAAGCATAGCCGCATACCCATTGTCAAGATACGTTGGAATTCGCGGCGAGGCCCAGAGTACACCTGGGAACGCGAGGACCAGATGCGCCAGAAATATCCTCATCTCTTCAACAATGCCGCGTCCACCAGTACTCAGAATTAAATTTCGGGACGAAATTCTCTCAACTGGGGGAGAATGTGACAACCCGTCAGAAAATCAGGTCAAACCGTACTCTTTGACTATAGTTATATACGTATATATATACATGTTTGACCCAAATAGGTAATAATAGTTGTAAAAGCTATACGCCTAAATCGTCCACACTTGACAAAGTCACCACGTTTGTATTGAAAAGTATATTAACAAACAGAAAAGTTCCATCCTAAGATCGATGGAACTTCAATAACAAGAAAAATAAATATAAAGACTAACTTTTATATTTTCCAAACCAGCGTAGTGAGAAATCACGCTAACGCCCGACAACGCTTAAGCGAATATTTCAAATTTAAAATCTATTATGAGTTTAAATAATGAAATGTCCGAGCTTAAAAGCCAAACATATCAAGACCGAATCATTTATTTATTTTCTTACGCAATACCGCGAATAAATAAAGTAAGTGATAGTACGTGGTAAAATTCTAAATAATTAAACCACAACGAAGTATAAATATATATAGCGATGTCGTGATCTCTTAAACAATTTAGAAGCTCGTCTCAGTCAAAACGGTGAAACGGTTCAACCTAAATGGGCCATTTACTAAATTGGGCCCGGACCGGCCCAATAAACCGAAACAAATCAACCAAGCCCGAAACTCGGCCCAACAAGTAAAAACAACAACCCAAATATTATGACGTACCACTCGCGGTTAAGTTTAGGAATTTTAGGACTAGTCGCAACCAAAACGGAGAATGCCACGAACGCCGGCCCGGCACGAGCCACACCGGCCCTTCAACCGTTACACTGTTAAATAAGCCCAATCTAAACCATTTGAATTGATGATTATTATTTCTCGAATACTCGACCGATCTAGTTATGTTTTTCTATAAATTTATAACAAATTATTTAGATTTTAAATAAATTTTAGCAACTTATCTAGTTTTTATAAAAAAAAAAACTAAAGATTACCTAAACAAAACTAAATATCTATTTAACCTTGGGTTAAATAGATTAACTTGGGGTTAATTAACCTTAGTTAAATGAAGATAAAATCCCTGCAACAAAATCTTGAGGATTTTAACCAGCCCCTCCCAATTGTATTATTTAAATCACCACCATCCCCACTTCCATTCCACCGCCACCACCTTCACACCACCTCCCCACCGTCGGCTCCCCCTCCACCGGCCGACCCACCGCCACCCGAGACCCCCCCTGCGTCGGCAACCACCACAGCCACCCCCCATCCCGTCGCTCCTCCTCCCCCTCCCCGGTTTCTCTCCCGTCGCCACCTCCGCCAACCACACCGCCACCCATCATCGGCACCATCACCAACCACCACCCTCGCCTCTGCCACCCGACACCACCCTCACCATCGTCACCACCAAACCCCCGCCACCGCCATCTCCTCTCTCCCCCTCGACGTCCGACGCCACCGCCACCTCCCCTCCCTCTCGACGATCGACGCCACCACCACCGTCCTCACCACCTCCGATCGTCATCATCATCATCGTCCCCCACTGCTGCTGCCGTGATCCCCTGCCGCTGCTGCCGTGTTTCCCCAGCTGCCGCCACCGTCATCCGAGCACCGCCACCCTCGATCACCACCGATCACGACCACCGCCACCACCTTTGTAAGACTCGTGAACCTCTTTTTACATGCTTACGTAACCGATTAACTAATGATAACCCTCGAGTCTTGATATCTAGTTCGGTTCCGTTCAGGTTAAAAACCCACATAAAATGATAACCTTTCGGTTTAGTTCACAACCGTTTGTTACTACAAAGGTGACGCCTTCGGGTTGGGATCGACTCGTAAAGCTTATTTAGTTAATATATTGATTGTTTGAATTCAATTGGACACTTTGATTGGTACAACGATCTAAAACGATCAAAATATAAATAAGTTATACTTATTTATATAACTAGCCACGTTCGGATTAAAACAAATAAATATGTTTAGATACTAAAATATTTCGATATCTATTTGACGAATCTGGTGATTTAATTTTGGTACAATGGACATACAAAGTTTAGAGACAACAACCGTTTGGAAATATATCCTAACTACCCTCGGACTAATGACGGAAAATGATTTAATGATATTTGGATTAACGACCAGAGGTCGGACCTAACTCAAAAATATATATATATATATATATATATATGAGAATATATATATATATTTGATAACCGTCTTACGAACAACTATTGTTTTTATAAAATAAAAATGGACTAAGAACATTATTTTATTTACGTTCACTATATCATTTCGACCACCTTATAAATATTGAGTTAGAGATCAAACATCCGATGTTATCACTTTCAATAAAATGCCTTTTTAAAACAAACAAAACCTTTTTATATCCACACATCAATATTTAGGGAAAGTCTGCAATTAAAGCATACTTTTACCAACATTTTTCGCTCACGGTATATTTAATCTAACGAGACTCAAGATCAATATTAAATGTAAAAGGACTACTAACTATATATTTCTCTATATTATTTATTTCGTCAATAAATAATAATAACACGAAAATATATGTATTTAAATATATATTAAAATATATAGCTAACTATATATATATATATATATATATTTAAACGTTTATTTTACTTATAAATCTTATCCGTGATATAAATTGATCAAACCTTCAGCGTTTTACTCAAAATATATATTTTCAAAAACGGATAACTACCAACATACAAACGGAAACAAATTGTCAAGACTTGACCCAACTCATTGGTTAACCAGAACGTTAACCAATCAAATCAAGACCTGAGACTTGTTCTATTATTATTAGGATATCAGTCGACTACAACTTGTATCAGTTTTCATCATCATTCACCTGGAAAAGGTGAGTTTCACGGCCCCTTTCCTTTATAAACTGTTTTATACTTTTGGGGGAGAAATCATGATCAAACAGATCTTTTTACTTGATATTGTGGTATTACTGTTACGCTATTGATTATATGTTCTTTCATACCCCTTCATAGTAATTTGCTGATAACATATTGCTATAAATCCCATCACCAATTGATTTCAATTAATTCTGTAACGAAACGATAACTAGTAAATAGATCTATTTGGGTTAACAACCCTGCCCTAGCTGGTCGCTCCAGTTCTGACTCACCGGTAACCAGTCTGAGGGTACATGTCAGTTATTCTTTGCCATTGGTATTTCTTAGGGGAAGTTACCATCGATGGGTAAATCTGTTAGTGTTTGAAATCAAGGAACAAGTAGATCAATGCAACAACGAGTAACCTTTATAATATCTTGTATATCTTCAACGTTTTACAAATACAACTTGTAGAGTCCTAAACCTGTGAACTCACCAACTTTATGTTGACCTTTCTTTCAAACTCATGTATTTCTCAGGTAAATGAAAACCGCTCTCGGCATGCAAATGGGAAGTCTATCAACTATTAGGACCTGCTCTAGGAATGGTGTCATGGTCGTTCCTTTTTATTAAATAAAATCA